>MDKH01230846.1:0-36325 GCA_005239495.1 Nicotiana undulata
GTGAATTGATTGTTCTAATGTGTTGAGACGTAAGATTTTATTCTCTGGTTGTCCTAGTTGATTGCCTTACCACCGTGCTATATGAGATTGTGAAAATGGTGATTCCTTGTGCTTACTCTATCATGTGCAAAGCTCGTTAACTGTTGAATACCTCGGTATGAGAGGATGTATTACCAAACGAAAGAAATGATAACGAATCCAATTGTTGATTGTATCTAAGTGCTAAATGTTGTGTAGTAAATAATGGAAAGAAAATGTGTATTTATCTAATGTAACTATATGTTGATGCTCGTTATATGCTTGAACTTATCAATGTGAAGGAAAGTGGTACTAAATGAGTGAAAATTGTAATGAACTTAACTGTTGAATGTATCCAAGTGTTGAGGGTTGTGTAGTGAATGATGGGAAAGAAAACTGAATTGAATTGACTAATCTTAATGATTATGGAGTACCGTACATGACTCACTGTTTGGTAGAGATTTTTGTGCCTTTGCTTTCATGTGGCTGTTCGGTTGTTATGAATTTACATTCTTGATGATGAAAATCTTTGTGACTGAATTGATTGGTTGATGTTGCTAGTAAATACATTATTGAACGTATCAAAGTGCTAAAGGCTGTGTAGCAAACGATGAAAGTGAACATGGACTGATTTTATTGAGTCAAATGATTGTCGCAACACCATATATGAATTATTGATTGGTAATGATCATTGTACCTTGATTTCACATGGTTATTGGTTGTAATGAATTCATATTCTTGATGATGAAGCCTTGTTATTGAATTATGAACTGTTATTGTTGCCATGGAATGTTAATCAAAATTTTCCCCTATAGATGTTATGTTAATTGATAATGAAGGGCACATAAGAACATTTTCCCCATTAGGTTGCACTAGGAGTATGATGTTCCCCGTAACTGTTCCCCATGTGCTTTGTGTTTTCATATGTTTATGTCTAAGAAGGTAGTGATAAAATAAGGGTGTGAATTGATTTGATTGAACTATATGATCATGGTAATATCCTATATGATGCATTATTGGCAAGAATCATCGTGGCTTGACTTTATATGGATTGTTGATTGAAATGAAATTATATTCTTGTTGATGAACACCTTCGTGATTACATTAATGGCTGGTAGGGACTATTATGAACACATGATTGTTGGTTACTATAAAATGATATCCTTGATGGTATGATGTCATGTGATGGAATTGTGGGCTGTTGTTGTTACCATGAATTGTAATGTCCGGTGAATGTATTGTACAGTGGAAATCATTAAAGGTAAAGTTAATGGATAGTTAACTCATGCGAGGTGTCTATCTGTCATCCTTGTTATGTTTGTTTGGGAGTTGATATTATTTCCTTGAATGTGTTATGGTAGAGCTTGTAAGTAGAGGAGGCCACCTTGAAGGCTGAAAGTGTCATGGAAGGAAAATATTTTTGCCTGATTGTATATCAATTAGTTTTGACTTGAAAGGTACCATATAGGTGTTATGATCTAAAAATGTGCAGTCCTGTTCAGGTGTCTTTATGGTAATGTAGTTCTTGTGATGTTGAGATTAGTGTTATGGGTATATACATTGTGGTTCATTGTCGAGTTATTTATGAGTCTTAAAGATGGTTTTGGTAGTTCTCTGACAGGTGGATAAGCCTAGTTACAAAGGAGATGCTGTCGATATTTCTGAAAATTTTGGGTGTCAGTCAAAAGTTAGGGGCTTGAGGTAGGATAGAAAATAAATATGTTATGTTAGGTGTTTGGGTCAGGCTCTACCTCTCAGTCGAGGACGAATGATCCTAAGTGGGGGAGAATGTAAGGCCCCGGAAAATTTTGCTAAGCAATATAGGTTTCGGGGTGCCAGGTAGACTAATTGTAATATTTCATGTGCTTTAATATAATGAAAATGAAATGGATGTGGTGGATAAGTGTATGAGTCATATAATAAGTAATGTGAGGTCCAAGAGGAAGCCTTTAGGCTAGGCTAAATGAGAGAATTCCATAATAGGCTAAAATTCCAAAGGTATTTGCACTAGTACGCACTTTGAAGAAGCATATCTAATTATGTATACAGTATTATGTGATCAATAACTTCCCAAATGAAAGGACTTCAAGTCTAGTTTCCAACGCTTCAAACCGTTCGTCATTTGGACATTCCTACGCAAAGTTATGGTCACATTACCAAAGGCTGGAAAAATGCGATCTTGTGTCGAATCTGCGATCGCAGAATCAAAATGCGGTCCGCATTTTTTATCTGCGATCACAAATCTGGTCGCAGACTGGTGTCACGACCCAAAATCCCACCTTCAGGCCATGACTGCGTCTAACGTTGAACCCGCTAGACAAGCCAACGTTTGAAATAAGTAAAACTCATTAACAACAAATACGAACAAGATAACTAAGGCTTCGGTGGCTCACCATATGAAATTTAACGATATTACCAAAATACAACATAGCACTTTCGAAATAAGACCCATAAATAAATCCCAGAACTGGTGTCACCTACTCACGGACTATCTAAGAGATTACTACATACAAAAGGTCTAAAATGAATACATAAAACTGTCTTTGAAATACAAAGTAAGACAGAGCTGAAAGTGGAAAGTAGAAGGTGACGTCAGGGCCCACGAATGTCTGCGGGTCTACCTCGATGTCTCCCGTATGAACTGATGAGATGCTCCGACCGTCAGTGGCCACCGAGTCCGGCTATGTATTCTGCACAACATAAAGAAGTGCAGGTGTAGCATCTGTACAACCGACCCCATGTACTGAGTAAGTGTCGAGCCTAACCTCGACGAAGTAGTGACGAGGCTAGGACCAACACAACATATGTACCTGTGCAATTTTACATAATAACAGGAAGAATGGCAACAAAAATAAGCAAGTAAGACAGATACGGGAAGAACATGCTGGGGAGGTGGAGATAA
Organism: Nicotiana undulata; assembly: GCA_005239495.1. Classification (NCBI taxonomy): domain Eukaryota; kingdom Viridiplantae; phylum Streptophyta; class Magnoliopsida; order Solanales; family Solanaceae; genus Nicotiana; species Nicotiana undulata. Next base: position 2,921 of record MDKH01230846.1, read on the forward strand.
TAATATGCGGGCACTGCAGAATAGAGTAATAAATGAAACGTAAGGACAAGGCAAAAATTTAACTTCTCAACAGATAATGAACAGAGAAAGGCACGACATGTCCCCTCGTGCATAGCCTCGCAATCACTCGGCACGGAATGTCCCCTCGTGCATATATAATAACTCTCGGCACGGAATGCCCCCTCGTGCATAACCTCATAATCACTCGGCACGGAATGTCCCCTCGTGCATATATAATAACTCTCGGCACGGAATGCCCCCTCGTGCATAACCTCATAATCACTCGGCACGGAATGTCCCCTCGTGCATATATAATAACACTCAGCACGGAATGTCCCCTCGTGTATAACCTCACAATCACTTGGCACGGAATGTCCTTTCGTGCATATATAATAACACAAAGCAACAACATAAAGTGAAAGTCAATACTAAGAAGTCCCAAGTGCATAGAAATACATCAATACAATTCGATTGCCCCGGCAAGGAGAAATCATCAATTACAACATCAACAAATGCCCGACAAGGGTCTCAGCTATAACCAACCTCGCATCAGAATTACAAATTCAACAGTGTAAACCTCAACTGAAATAAATCACCCAATAATAAATAAATAAATATGATTGTCAGGTGGGATAGGGTTGCACGCCGCAACATAATAAATAAATATGATTGTCAGGTGGGATCGGGTTGCGCGCCGCAACAGGTAGAAATAAGGGTGGAATGTTGAGAAGGAATAAGGGTGGAGTGTGATGGTGAAATAAGAACCTGTGGAACTTTAATTGTGATTATTTTGGTGTCTCTTTGTTGTGACTTGAACTCATATGTATGGTGGGTTGTATTGAAATTGTGTTCTTATAATGAAATTCTCTGTGATTGAATTGTGAATTGAAATGTTGACGTGGAATGTTATCATTATCACTATTGAAATGAAAATCGATGAAACTCTTGAATATGGTGGTGTTGAAAAAGAAAAAGGGGAATCTGTGAAACTCTTGATTTTGGTTGTTTCTATTTCTGTGCAAATGCTTGTTGGTTCTATTACTGTCTTTTATCTGTGTATTGTTTGATTGTACTTGGGATAAACTTTGTTCATACATACTAGTACTATTCCACAGTACTAACGTCCCTTTTGCCGGGGGCGCTACATCTTTTATATGGATGTAGGTGGTTCCATAGCAGGTAGCTCGGCCCGCCGTTAGTGGTACCTCCTCTTCATCTCTTCAGCAGTTGTGGTGAGCCCCGCTTGCTCCCGGGTTCAAGTGTAGTGTTTGTTGTATTTCTTTTGTACAAGACACTAAATTTTGAGGTATAGCTGGGGCCTTGTTACCGGCAAGTTATGTAAAATCCCTAGTATTCGTAGAGGCTCCGTAGACATGATGTGGGTGTATATATGTATTTTTGGGTAGTAACAGTACGTACTCGGAACCTCGGATCATGTTGGAAAGTTATGAATGTATTACGTATGTTTGGATATCAATCGTTGAAATGTTAAAAGAGGAAACAAATGGAGATATGTTGTAAAATGTACTTTGAAACTAAAATCGGCTAACTCACATGAAATAATGTATGTTATGAACGCGGAGTAATACGTTGGGCAGGAAAGGCAATCTAGGTCCGCTTGACTGGGTTCACCCGATTAGGCGCCGGTCTCGTCCCTCAATTTTGGGACGGGACAAACTTTCGGCAAATAGAGCCAAAACCCCCTCCAGAGACCTTCAAATACAATTTTGAACATACTCCCAAGTCAAAAATCACCATACGAACCAGTTGGAACCATCAAAACACCAATCTGAGGTCATTTACACAATATCCAAATCTTGGTCAACTCTTACAACTTAAGCTTCCAAAAATGACACTAAGTTTCCAAATTACTCCTGAACCTTCCCGTAGTCAAACCAACCATCCATGTGAGTCACAAAACAACAAACATCCATACGAGAGGCATCAAATAGGGGAACATGGCTCAAATACACAAAATGACCGGTCAGGTCGCTACATTCTCCCCCTCTTAAACAAACATTTGTCCTCAAACGAGTTTAGAAACATACATGGAATGTCAAAAGATAAGGATATTTTTTCTGTTTATCATGCTTGGTCTCTCAAGTCACCTCCTCGATTGGTTGACCTCTCCACTGAACATTCACCGAGATCCTACGACCTCAGCTTTTGAACCTGCCTATCAAAAATGGCAACTGGTTCCTCCTTATAAGCCAAGTTCTCATCCAACTACACCGAACTAAAATCTAGCACATGTGCCTGATCCTTATGATAATTTTGGAGCATGGAAACATGAAAAACCGGACGAACTCCCGAAAACCCAGGTGGCTAAGCATGCCTATAAGCCACCTCACCCACTCTATCTAAAATCTCAAATGGACCAGTGTATCGAGGGATAAACATGCCCTTCATAGGCAAAACTCTAATAAGAACACTCTCACCCTCCATGAAAGCTATATCCTGAACCTTCTTGTCAGTATAACTCTTCTGCCTGGAAGAACGCACTGTACGAAACCGCTCCAGAATCAACTTCATCGTCTCCAAAGCATCATGTACCATATCAGTGCCAAACAATTTAGCTTACCATGGATCAAACTAACCAACCAGAGAATGACATGACTCACATATAAGGCCTCAAACGAAGCCACCTGAATACTCTACTGGTAGTTGTTATTGTAGGCAAACTCTACTAACAAAAGAAACTGACCCCACTAATCCCTAAAATCAATAACGTAAGCTCTATACATATCCTCCAAGATTTGAATGGTCCGCTTTGGATTGCTAGTCTGTTTGAGGATGAATAATCATACTCAACTCAACATGCATGCCCAACTCACACTGCACAACTCTCCAAAAATACAATGTAAACTGAGTGTCGTCAAAGATTATAGACATAGGCACACCATGGAGGCGAACAACCTCTCTACGACAAATCCGAGCCAACTGCTCAAAAGTGTAGGTAGTCATGATCGGAATGAAACGTGGAGACTTGGTCAGTCTGTCCATAATGACCCATACAACATCAGATCTCCTAAAGATCCATGGCTACCCAACCAAGAAATCCATAATGATATGCTCTCATTTTTTCTCTAGTATATCTACCTTTGAAGCAAACCATCTGGTCTCTGATGCTCATAATTGTCCTTGTAACAATTCAAACACCGTGCAACATGCCCAACAATGTCTTTCTTCATCTTTTTCCACTGATAATGCACGTTCGAATCATGATACATCTTCGTAGCACCTGGTGAATAGGATATATCCAACTGTGAGCCTCTTCAAGAATCAACTCCCTCAAACCATCAACTTTAGGAACACAGCACCACCTCGGTGCATCGTGTCTTTAAGTACAAGCACGTGGAATCATGATACTAGCGATCCTTGTGCTCAAACAAGGACGAATGTGACATAAAACAAGAAAAAACCCCGCTAGGCTCCAAAATATCCAACCTCGTGATTATGTTGGCTAAAGGTTGAACGTCAATAGATAATGGTCTCCTCACGGCTGGAATGAATGCCAAACTCCCCATGCTCTTTGTCGTCATACTCAAGGCGTCAACTACCATATTGGCATTCCGGAATAATAGAGAATAATGATATCATAATCCTTTAATAGAACCAACCATCTATGTTGACTCAAATTCAAATATTTCTGTTTAGAAAAATGCCGGAGACTCCGGTGATCTGTATACACCTCACAAGGTACGACCCTGATCCTAAAGGTAATACCAATACTATAGCCGTGGTAAATGTCGTCTTGAGCTTTTGAAAGCACTTTTCACACTCGTCTAACCACCTGAACGGAGCGCCATTCTAGGTCAACTAGGTCAATGGGGATGCAATAGATGAAAATCCCTCCACAAGGCAGAGATACTACCCAACCAAGCCTAAGAAACTCCATATCTCGGTAGTTGTAGAAGGTCTATCCAACACTGAGTTGGTTCAATCTTCTTCAGATCCACCTTGATCCTATATCTAGATACCACGTGTCCCAAGAATGCCATCGAGTCCAGCAAAAACTCACACTTGGAGAACTTAGCATACAGTATCTTCTCCTTAAAATCTAAAGCACGATTCTCAAATGATGCTCGTGCTCCTCAGTACTACGAGAAAACACCAAGATATCATCAATGAACATAGTGACAAAAGAGTCCAAGTAAGGGTGGAACACATTTTCCATCAAATGAATGAAGGTTGCTAGGATCTTAGTCAAACAAAAATACATTACCAAAGCTCATAATGCCCATAACAAGTCCTAATAGTAATCGATACTGTTCTTGATGGTAACCTTGTTCAATTGCATGTAGTCAATACACATCCTCATGGAACCGTCCTTTTTCTTCAAAAACAACACTGGCACATCCTACGCTGATACACAAGACCTAATGAACTCATTATCCAGCAACTCTTGCAACTATTCTTTCAATTTCTTCAATTATTCTGGTGTCATGCAGTACGGTGGTATAGATATGGGCTGAATGCCCGACACCAAGTCAACACAAAAATTAATATACCTATCGAGTTGATGCCCGGTAGCTCTGTTGGAAATACATCTGGAAACTCCCTCAATACTGATCTGACTCAACGGTGCGAGTATCAGCACTAACATCCCTAACAAAGGCTAAGTACGCCAAACACCCTTTCTCAACCATCCGTTGAGCCTTCAGGAATGAAACCACCCTACTAGAAGTATACCCAAGAGAACCTTTCCATTCCAACCTTGGCAACCCCGACATAGCCAACGTTACGGACATAGTGTGACAATCAAAATATCATGATACAGAGATAACAAATCCATACACAAAATTACATCAAAATCCACCATACAAAGCAACATCAGATCCACACTAGTCTCATGACCCCCAAAGGTAAGGATACACCTGATCCACCACAATAGAGTCACCAGCAGGTGTAGATACATGAATAGAAATATCAAGAGAACTTTAGGGCAAATCCAAATGCGATGCAGACACATAGGAATATATAGAACCACGATCAAATAGAACTGATGTATATTTATGACAAACCAAAATAATACTTTTAATAACGGCATTGGAAGCCTCGGCCTTGGGCCTACTAGAAAATGCATAACACTTAGCCTGACCTCTGCTCAACTAACCTCTGCCTCTAGGATGTCCCCTGACTATCTAAGCTCGCCCTCTAGCTGGTGGGGCTGGTGGTGTAACAACTGGAACAAGAGTCACTGCCTAAGAATCATACAACGTTGCACCTCTACAATGTCTAGGGGAATCTCTCTTGATATGCCCAACCTCTCCATACTTAAAACAACCTCGAGCTGAGAATGGCTGTTGAATTTTAGGCTGCCTCTGATATCCTGAGTACCGACTAGTAGAACCCTGGGATGAAGGAAGACAGTAAGAACGCTATGCTGGTAATGCATTGAATGAAGATTGAAGTAGAGCTCCACGAGCGGGCTGTTAAGCTGAAGGAGCTAGTCTGCTAGGATGGACTCTCCCAGAATGATCCCCACCTCCAGAAGAGGTACCACTGAAACCGCAAGAATATTGGGGATTCTTGCCTCTTGTCACTACCCATAGATTTGTGGTGGGGGAGTTGCATCTACCTGTCAATGAGGACCTGCAGCATGAAATGCAGCGTCCACAAATAAAAGGGGCATTAGTACGAATAAAGTACCGAGCATGTAAGGCAAAAAAGCATAAATAAGAACAGTAATGTAAGCATGGATAGAGAATATACAACCTGTAACATCTTAGTGCCTCTGAGGGTGACTGACATAAAATGCATGATATATATATATATATACACACACACTTCTGAAAACATATGGCTCTGTGGGCATCATCATCATATTGTACCCCGTCGTAATAGGCTCGATAAAAATGTACTCGACCATCATAAGGCTCAGTAGAATCGTACCCGACCACGTGGAGCTCGGTAAAACCCAATTGATCAGTGGTTGCACAATAGGTGTCGCACCCGATCGACTATAGCCTGTCTCGGTAGGGTAAAATAGGTACATATATATAATGCATGTTGGACTCATTGGAATCACATTTTTAACCTTTCAGAGTGACGTAAAGTAGGTAACCTCCGTACACGTTATTAGGACTAACTCTTCGTCATGAATCTTATAAGAATCGAGAAGTACCAGCAACATTAATAACATAAGAATAATAGAGGCAACATCAACATCAATCGTTTCATAAGAAGGGAAACAATGTAAGTAGTGCTAGCTTCTAAGAGTGCAGTATCTTTGGAAGCTTGTTCGTTACACTATGTACTATCAGAGTCGTGCAAAAAAAGGAAATTGATAGCCTCGCATACCTTGTACGTACTGCCCAACCTCAAGCTATGAAAACATCATGAATCATTAGTCTACAATAAGAGAAACTATACTATCATTATCGTTTAAGCGCCGTAACTATTATATATCGACCGCAACCTATTTTACGATGAAATGGACAGCACCTCCACTATTTTTATTACTTCCCACAAATTAAAAAAATCACCAAAAATTCCAAAAAACATCACTAATAATCCAATTAAGACTCTCATAATAGTCCACCAACTACCAAAATTACGAACAAGCCTTTCGATAGATATCTCACAAGTTGTAGCTTCAACGACTTCGCCGCAACTTGGAAAATCTTAAATACATGTAGAAAAAGCGTTTCCTTACATTTAAAAAGATAGAACAAATCAATTTTGACCTTCTCACCAAGAAATATCCTTCTAATGCTGCCACAAGAACAAGGATGAAAAACTAGCAATCAATTAGGGTTTTTTCGCACTCGAATCACTTTGGAAGGCTTGAAATCATCTAAGGTTGATATTAATAACTTGAGAGAGTTTTTATAGAATTTAAACCACTTAAAAAAACCTCCCACCCGAGCTGGGACCACATAAAAATCAGCAACAACAAGAAGAACAAGAAACTTTCTAGAGCCACGGGATTCCCGACACTTAATTTGTGTTGGTTTCCCTTTGTTTGGGTCTTGGAGCATGATAGAACCTTGAGATAGAGTTTTTAGGCGTCTAGGGTATGAAAAGAGTGAAAATAAATGAATTAAATTGGGCTTAAGGTGTCTCATATATATCAATATATCTCAACCGCCTATGTGGATCCCATAGAGAGCTGCTTGTGCAACCTCACAAAAATGTGGATATCTCCCTATGCCGACGTCGTGTCGATGAACGGTTTAATGATTTGGAAACTATACTCATATATATTCAATTTGTGGGTAGAACATCCGGTAATTCCAATTAAAATAGGAGAAAAGCTTAGTAACTTTTGACATAAAGTTTAAGTCAAATTATGAACATATGTTGCAACAATTTTTGTCGACTGTTGTTTCTTAACTCGTTTGACTTCAAGATTTATGATATGGATATTATATGATTATAATGAAATAAAACATGACCTCGTTATAATATTAAATACCTCTAGTTTTACCAGAAAATACGGATTACAACATCCTTGATTTGCTTAACTTCTAATACTTGATAACCACTCTTTTACACCCTTGGATCATTTGAGACCAATAGGATTAACTTCTTATCACCCCAAAGATAATCTCTTCTCCAATTTACATCAACTAACTTACGGCATGATCTGACGTATGCAAATATGGGTGGTAACACCCTCTCCCCCCCCCCCCCCCCCCCCCCCCCCCCCTAGGAACATTCGTCCTCAAATGTAAGGGTTTATGGGGTGTCTAACTCATCGCAGATTTCAAAAAGATTTCCTGCTGAGTTTCCCCTATAAAATGAATACTAGCCAAACTTGCAAGCATTTAAACCCAACCTATGGCCTCACAGGACAAAGCATTATGGATATGTACATTATCAACATATCACCATTTTGTATTAAGGGAGAGTATTCTCAAGCTATTGTGTATCCCATAAAGCTGTTACAGCTTCAATTGCACCCTGCGTTCCCTCGGCATCCTCGTTATATTCAATCCATAATAGGTAAGGGTATTTAGACTTCATCTCCTCTTCTTCTTCCCATAACATTTCTATATTCTTGTTCCTCCACAATACTCTTATGGAAGCTACATCCTTTGTTCTCAGCTTGCAGACTTGTCGGTCTAATATAGCCACATGCACTTCTTCTATGATAGATCCTCTGTAACTTGTACATCTTTAATAGGGACAACCCAAGAAAGGTCTCCATTACATTTTCTCAACATAGATACATGCAATACCGGGTGGACAAATTCCAATACGGATGGCAATTCTAACTCATAAGCAACTTGTCCAATTCGTCGAAAAATCTTGTATGACCCGATACAGACTCAGCTTACCCTTCTTCCCAAATTGCATAACACCCTTCATCGTGAGATCCTCAGGAAAACCCAACCACCAACCTCAAACTCCACATCACGACGTCGGATATCAGAATAAGACTTTTGCCTGCTTTGCACTGTCCTCGGTCGTTCTTGTATCACTTTCACCTTCTCAATGGCCCGGTGAATCAAATCTGGCCCATATAATTTTGCTTCACCGACTTCAAACCATCCAACTGGTGACCCACATCTCCTCCCGTACACTGCCTCATAAGGGGCCATTTTAATACTGGAATGGTAGCTATTATTGTAGACGAATTCTACGAGTGGCAGATGGTCATCCCAATTACCCTTGAAATCTAGAACACATGCTTGTCGCATATCTTCGAGTATCTGAATGGTACATCCATCCTATCTATCAGTTTGCGGATGGAGTGCAGTGTTGAGATTCACTTGTGTTCCTAAAACCTTCTGAAACGACCTCCAAAAGATAGTCATAAGTTGATATCCTCGGTCTAATATCATAGATATCGGCACCCCATGAAGCCTAACAATATCCTTGATATACAACCTCTCATAATCTTCAGTCGTGTAAGTTGTCTTAACTAGCAGAAAATGGGCAGATTTTGTAAGTCGATCAACTATCGCCTAGATGGAGTCAAACATATGATATGATCGAGGTAATCCAATAATGTAGTCAATATTGATCACCTTCCACTTCCAGGTAGAAATCTCTTTATTCTGAATTAATCCACCGGTTTTATGATTCTTGATCTTTACTTGTTGATGATTAGGATACTAGGCTACAAATTCTGCAATAGACTTCTTCATGTTATCCCACCAATACAACTCATTGACGTCATGATACATCTTTGTCGAATTGGGATGGATGGAATATTTTGGACTTATGAATCTCAATCATAATTTTCTCTCACAACCCTACCACATTAGGAAAACATAATCGCCCACGGTATCTTAGTGCTCTATCTCCTCCAATTAGGAAAGTCGCAATCTTACGCACCTGAATTCCCTCTCTCAATCGTACTAAGGTAGAATCTTCATATTGTTTTGCTTTTACCTCGGCAGCCAAAGATGATTTTGCTGTATTCTGTACAGTAACACCTCTGTCATCAGAGTCTAACAATTTGATCCTTATGTTGGCCTGCTGATGAATCTCTTTAGTCAACCCTTGTCTACCTGCCTCAATGTGTACTAAGCTTCCCATTAACTTACGACTGGGAGTCTCTGCCACAACATTGGTTTTAACGGGATGGTACAATATCTCGACATTGTAGTCTTTCAGTAATTCAAGCCACCTACGTTGCCTCAAATTCAACTCCTTCTTCTTGAATATGTATTGTAAATTCTTGTGATATGTGTAAAAGTCAACATGGATGTCATATAAGTAGTGCCGCCATATCTTCAAAGCATATATTACTGCATCCAATTCCAAATCATGAGTAGGGTAATTCTTTTCATGTTTCTTAAATTGTCTCGATGCGTAAGCAATCACCTTCCCACGTTGCATAAATACGCACCCAAACCCTATACATGAGGCATCACAACATACCACATAACCGCTTGTTCCTTATGGGAGAGTGAGTACTAACACAGATGTCTATCGATTCTTTAGCTCCTGAAAACTACGTTCACAAGCGTTAGACCACTGGAACTTGGTAGCTTTTCATGTTAACTTAGTCAATGGTGCTGATATAGAGGAAAACCCTTCTACAAATTGCCTATAATACCCTGCTAGCCCTAGCTGCGAACTTCTGATGGTGTTTTAGGTCTCGGCCAATTCTTCACTGCATCGATTTTCTGAGTGTCGATACTAATACCCTCATCAGATATCACATGGCCAAGGAATGCTACTGAGTTCAACCATCATTCACATTTGGAGAGCTTAACATATAACTTACGATCCTGAAGAGTTTGTAATACTATCCGCAAGTGGCCCACATGTTCCGCCTTCGAACGAGAATACACCAGAATGTCATCAATGAATACGATCACGAACAAGTCAAGATAGTGTCTAAATACACTATTCATGATATCCATAAAAGTTGTTGGGGCATTTTTTTTCCCGAACGACGTCACCAAGAACTCAAAGTGCCAACATCATGTTCGGAAAGCTATCTTTAGAATATCCTTCTCATTAACCCTCACCTAATGATACCTGAACGCAAGTAAATCTTGGAGAAATACTTGGAACCCTGGAGTTGGTCAAACAGGTCGTCAACCTTGGAAGTGGATACTTGTTCTTTATAGTAACCTTATCCAACAGTCGATAATCAATACATATCCTTAACGACCCGTCTTTCTTCCCCACGAAAGAGACTGGAGCACCCCAAGGTGAAGTGCTAAGGCTAATTAAGTCCTTCAACTTCACCTTCAAGTCTCGCAACTCTGTCGAGGCCATCTTTTATGGAGGGATAGAGATCGGTTGAGTGTCAGGCAACACGTCAATGCTAAACTGAATCTCCTTTTCAGGAGGAGAGCCTGGGATTTCATCTGGGAAAATGTGTGGAAATTCATTAACCACGGGGATTGATTGTAGAGTAGACGGCTTCTCCTCCGCATCTCTAGCGCGAACGAGATGATAAATGTAAGTGCCTTAAGATAGTAAATAAACCTACCTTTTGGTGTAACAATGTTCCCCTTCCATTCAACGACGGGTTAACCGGGAAACTAAACCCTAACCATCTTTGTATGATAATTAACATTTCCATAGAATGAGGTCATCTAGTCCATTCCCATTATTACATCGAAATCAACCATTTCTAACTCAAATTGATTCGCTGAGGTTTGACAATTACAAATCATCATTGTACAACCTCTATATACCATTCTAGCAATCACAAAATATCATATCAGAGTGGATACCACAAGGAGTTTACTTATCAATTCAGGTTCAATGCCAAACTTATTAGCCACAAAGGGTGTAAAATATGGTAATGTAGATGACAGATCTATCACTGCATATACATCATAAGAAAACACAGACAATACTTGTAACAACGTCCGGAGACGACTCAAGATCCTATCGACCAGCTAGAGCATAGGTTCGATTTTGAGTACTACTTGAACTCGGCACTGCACCTCTACCTATACCACGACATGTTGTCTGCTGAAAGCCCTGTGTTGGAGGTCAAAGTGTTAAAGAAGAACCAGACAGAGATCCATCTAGATGAGCCATAACACCACCTTCTCTTTTAGGACAATCCTGCATCATATGGCTAGGTTGTCAACAAGAATAACACGCATCGAAACCTCGACGACATAGTCCAAAGTGGGCCTTGTCGCAATGATCACAACGGGGTGTTAGGGGTATTGTCTGACTAGTATCCTTATGATATTGCGAGCCTGATGCCCGCGAACTCTAACCTGTACCAGAATAGATAGACATCGATCATACCGAGGCCTCTAAAACTGTGGAGGAGCACTAGCTACAGGTGGCACCGAACTCCTCGAAGACTGGGGCCTGATACTACCATTGAAGTCACAAGAATACCCTGAGAATCTTGCCCTCTTATGTTATCCCCTATCCTGCTCCATATCTGCCCTTTGTTGGCGCTTACGATCCTCTAGTGTCTGGCCTAAATACGAGAAAAATCCATACCCTCTACCATGGAGGTTGTCATGCACTCATTTATCATATGTGGTCCCAACCCATTCACAAACTGGTGCATCCTATCGCTCATCTTAGCCACCACATGGGAAGCATACCTTGCTAAAGAATCAAACTCCATACTATACTCTCAAGCACTCATATTACCTTGTCGAAGGTTCAAGAACTTATCAGCTCTAGCTCGTCGTATCTCAACAAGCAAGTTGTCATAAAGAAAGACTTCAAAAAATTCCTTCCACACGACTGGAGGAGCGTTCAGACCTCAGGATCTCTACCAACTATCATACCAGAAAACCACTAAATCCCGTAACCAATAAGAAGCCAATGCTACTACCTCGGTAACACTAGCATGCATAACCCACAGTGTACAATGAACCTGATCAATAAAAGTCTACGAGTCCTCCTTGAGGTCTGATCCGGTATACACTGGAGGGTCTAGATTAACAAAATCATGAACTCTCGCACTAACTGGTTTATCAACAGTGCCGGTATTCTTCCTCTGAGCCTGAGCAGCTACCAATCTAATCAACAACTGCACTGCACTGTGCATATCGTGGTCTGTAGTGAACGGAGGAACTAGAGGTGTTGGGTCCCTCTTAATATCCTCTAGAGGAGACGGAGTAGATGAGCTATGAGACGACATCTCACTCTAAGCCTCACTTTGGCTTGCTCTGGCTGGTACCCTCTCCCGTAACTGTATCAATCCATCTACTAATCGCTTGCTTCCTAGTCGAATGCATCTTTGAAAGAAAACAAGGTGAATATTAGAGATGAATACTTACGACTCAATGCTACACACAATCTAGATTCAATAAGAAGGTAACATCCCCAGATATCATGTAGCCTCCTGATTATAAATGTGGTGCGCTACACATCCATAATCAAGACTCTACTAGACACGGCTCATAAACGACCCCTAGGACAGACTTACTGTGATACCAAGTTTGTCACGACCCAAACTCAAGGGCCATGACTGGAACCCGGGACATACCTGTCGAGCACCAACATACATTTTATCTAACCTTTTTTATTATCGATAAGGGTCGACGAGATCACCATTAATGGTAGACATGAATCATGAACAACAATCAATGATAGATAATGGCATGAACATACATAACATGGGCCGACAAGGATGTCATGAAGTTATATATAACGTACATGCTAAAAAGATGCCATGAGAGACTATACAACAAAAATCAGTCGACAAGGCAATCCAAATTATACATGAGTCGACACTTGTTTATGAGTCTCTAAAGGAACCTAAGTGCTGCAACTAGGGGTGTGCATTCGAATCGATTTATCGATAAATCGAATCAATTAGTTGTTATCGGTTTATCGTTTATCGATTTCAATTTCAATTTCGAAATTTTTCTTATCGAGTTATCTATTTCAATTTTGATTTTGTCCTCTTCGGTTATCGGTTTATCGATAAACCGATAAGATATACTAAAAAGACAAATATACCCTTATTCAATAATTCCCTTACCTTTACCCTAACTCCCTAAGTCCCTAATCCTATTATTTCCTCTACCCTTATTATTTGCTCCACCGTATTATTTCCTCTTCAGCGGTTCAACGCCACTTCTGCCCCTTTAGAGTTTAAAGCTCATAGTTTTTCTTCACTTTCTGCTTACTTGGTTCTTCTTTCATAGGTATTCACTTTTACCTTCTCAATATCTTTTCTTGATCATTTGATTTCTTTATGTTGGTAATGTAATTTCTAATTTTGATTTTTTTTGTTTCTTGATTTTCAAATTTTTGTACGGCTGTGTTCAATTTCTTCTTTTCAATTCCAGCTATGGATTCAATTTGATTTATAAATGAATTTCAATTCTGTTTATTGGGTATGTTTTGAATTATTCTTTTCTTGGTTGGTTTTGATGTGGATATTTTTTTCAGTTCCAACACTTCGCTCTCAATTCTAGATTGAAGTTTTGAGCGAAAATTTGTCAATTAAAATTTTTCTTTTTCTTTTTTAAAGTCGGCGCTATTACCATCTCATTTTTTATGTAGAAAACTTTAATCCCCATAGTTTAAGATTAGAAGTGCTGCAGAATTTTATGCAGACATAAGAGAGATGATAATAATATTGGAATTTATTGGGTTTGTGTATGTTTTTGAGCTAAAAGTTTCAATTTAGGAAGTTGCGAATGAATGAAGAACAAGGGGAGAATTGCTTACTGGAATAATGCCCTTTTTTCTTGAATTTCAGTTAAGTTTTTTTATTATTTTGATATGTAGATTGAAGAGCGAGGAGTGCTAACTTTGTCTTGCTTTGCTTCATTCAACTCGTTTAAGACTGTAAGTTACATTATTCATTCACTTCACATGGATGAAAATGATAAAATTGATAAAGTGGTTGATGAAAGTAAAGGTTATGAGTCTACTGCTGCAACTACTCACTGGACATAAAACAAAGGAAAAAACGATTTCGGGCATGGGATGTTTTTGAAGAAAAAGTTGATGCTAAAGGAGATAATAAATATGTATGTAGATATTGTGGAAAAATATATTTTGAGACAAAAGGCAAAAGTACTACACAAATGAATAGTCATATCAGTAAATGTCAAATGAATCCTTATAAAGTTGAAAAAGGTCAAAAACTATTACAATGTCAAACATTACCGGGGGGTAATAAAGGTGATCTTATTCCATGGAAATTTGATCAAGAATAGTGTAGGATGGATTTGTGTCGTATGGTGATTGTTGATGAACTTACATTTAGTTTTATTGAGAAGGAAGCCTTTAGAAACTTTATGAAAGTGGCACAACCTTGTTTTCATATTCCTTCCCGTACTACTATTACACGGGATTGTTTTGCTCTTTTTAATGTGGAAAAAAATAAATTAATGAAGTTTCTTAAAGGAACAAGTCAACGAGTAAGTCTTACCACTTATACATGGGCTTCTATTCAAAAAATTATATATGTGCATCACAGCCCATTGGATTGATAGTGAATGGATTATGCATAAAAGAATTACTAACTTTTCTCCAATTACTAGTCATAAAGGTGAAGATATGGAAATATGTATTATTGATTATTTGCGTGAGTGGGGTTTGCAAAAGATTTTCACTGTCATAGTTGATAATGCTAGTTCAAATGATGTGACCGTGGAGAAGTTGTCTGACAAATTAGATGATTGGGGAGCCAATTCCATGAATGGTCAACACCTTCACGTGAGATGCATGGCTCATATTGTAAATCTTATTGTGAAAGATGGTTTAAAAGAGTCAGGTGTTTCTTTTGCTCGTGTTAGATGTGTAGTCAGATACATTAGATAGTCTCCTGCTAGGTTGAGGAAGTTTCAGGAATGTTGTGAAAGTGAAAATATTGTCAAGAAGTCTTTATGCTTAGATGTTCCTACAAAGTGGAATTCCACCAACTTGATGTTGAGCAGGGCAATTGAATATGAGCGTGCAATTAAAGAATATTCTGATCGTGATACCGGCTTGTCATGTTATCTTATGTTTGATGTTTAAAGCCTGTAGGTATGCTTACAAGAACCGATTGGGATGATGTAAAGAGAATTACACAATTTCTTGAAATATTTTATAATCTCACTTTGAAGGTGTTCGGATCACTTTATGTAATATCAAATGCCCATTTTATTGAAATTGGTCAAGTTGATGTTTACTTAAATCGATTAATAACAACTGAAGATGAACTTTTGAGTGAGATGGCATCAAGTATGTGGAAAAAATTTGAGAAGTATTGGGGTGAACCAAAATAATGAACAAAATGATTTTCATTGTTTGTGTTTTGGATCCTCACTACAAGTTTACTAATGTTAGTTTTGTACTTAAGAAGATGTTTGGAGATGAAGGGACAATTATTGAAAAAGATGTTCATACTTATATGAGTTCATTGTTTAATGAGTATGTCTCTAAGTCGGTTTCAAAAGATATTGGTGGTAAAGTTTCTACCTCTTTGCCAAGCTCTTCATTCAGCACAATGGAAACTTCAACTGGTTTAGGTGAACTTTTAGATGAAATAAGGAAACATAAAGTTGCAAGTGGAGGTGTAGATTCTAAAACAAAATTGGAAAAGTATCTTGCAGAAGATCCTGAAAATGAAAGACCGGACTTTGATATCTTGGCTTGGTGGAAGGTGAACTCACCTAGATTTCCTATTCTTGCTAAGATAACTCGAAATGTGCTTGCTATTCCTATTTCAGATGTGGCATCTGAAAGTGAATTTAGTACCGGAGGGCGTATTCTTAACCAATTTAGGAGTTTATTAACTCCTAAATTGGTTGAAACTCTAGTGTGCCTTCAAGATTGGCTTCAGAGTGAATCGCTTCCTGTAAATGTTGGAAGATTAAGATTTTCTCGAGACACTCGAGGAAGGTATGTATAATTTAATTAATTTTATTGTATTGTTTAAGATAGTTAAATAATATATTTATTTCTTGACTTGTTAATATATATTCTTATTAGATTTTACTATTCTTGGCAAAGAAGCTTCCACCGACGATGTTTGCTAGAGTTTGTTAGCTGCTATGTAAGTTCTCCATTTTAAATAATATACTTGTAAAAGAATGTGATGTATTACAAAGTTCTTAATATTTTTTTTAATTTCTTCCAGGTTTAAAGTTGATAAAGCTGATAAGAAGGCTAAGAGTTCCAAATAGTCACTACTGATTATTGTTGTTGACTTCTCCAGTAGAGGTACTGCCAATTAGAACCCACTCATACATATGAAGCAAAATCTGGAAGTGCATGCCAAAAAGAATTATGTTCCAAAATTTGACATATGAAATAGACACCATTTGGATCTTAGTTGCTATCTTTGCTTTTCTGTGCCCCAGTTTCGTGTGAAGCAGTATGTTGATGGGAAGGCTCAACTAGGATCAGCAAGCTGATAATTGTAATTTCCTTAATTTTTCACAAATTGTCTTATGTTGTGTCAAATTATACATGCCTCTGTCGAAGGACTACTAGTTTTCTTATTTGCAGATTCCATAATTTATCATAATTCTAGGTTGCATCAACTGAACTTCATTCGCCTTAAAATCTCAGTTTTCTGATT
Organism: Nicotiana undulata; assembly: GCA_005239495.1. Classification (NCBI taxonomy): domain Eukaryota; kingdom Viridiplantae; phylum Streptophyta; class Magnoliopsida; order Solanales; family Solanaceae; genus Nicotiana; species Nicotiana undulata. The sequence goes on from MDKH01230846.1 coordinate 19,848, forward strand.
TTGTTCAACATTTCTACTATTTGAGTAAAGCAGAATTCGAAAAAGAACCCCACCTTTTTCAACTCTTTAACTATAACTGGAAAAGGATCATGTTTAATAAGATGCACCTTCTATAATTTAATTCAACTAAACTAGCTTCATTTTGAGATATTTCTTGGTCAAGGACTCAAGGGTAATAATAGTTGAAACAGTCGTCTCGTAACCAGCAGTGTCATGGCATGCTAAGTATTTTGCATCATTTTGTCAGCTGTCCTATTAAACAGCCTTAGCTTCTTTTTGTCCATATTAGTTAGGCGTGTTTATAGCGATATACTTTTCGTGGAATCCCGCAAATATTCTTATTGGTGTAATCGATAACCAAATTGATAAGCCCCAAAAATCGATAAATCAAAATCGAAAAAATTGAAACCTTATTGAAACGATAACGATAAGCATATGTACAAATCGATAATCGATAAGTAATTATCGACAAGGGTCCGAATTGATAAGTCGAATGCACACCCCTAGCTGCAACATTGCCGGAACAGGGCCCCGACATACCCATAATGTCTATAACAAAAGTACATACCAAGACCACGACAAGTTCGGATAACGGATCTCTCCAATAACTGCTAAACTCGGTAGCCTAATGTGGTGCGGGAGTTGCGTCTACTTGTCTATGAAGACCTGCAGCACGACATGCAGCCTCCACAAATAAAAGGGACATCAGTACGAATAAAGTACCGAGCATGTAAGGCAAGAAAGCATAAGTAAGAACAGTAATGTAAGCAGGGATAGAGAATATATAACCAGTAATATTCGAGTGCCTCTGATCTGAAAACATACGCCTATGTGGGCATCATCATCATCATCATCATCATATCGTACCCCATCGTAATAGGATTGATAAAAACATACTCGTCCATCATAAGGCTCGGTTGAATCAAACCCGGCCACGTGGAACTCGGTAAAACCCAACTGATCAGTGGTTGCAAATAGGTGCCATACCCGACCGACTATAGCGCGGCTCGATAGAGTAAAATATGTACATATATAATGCATGTTGGACTTCAAATTCTGAACCTTTTGGAGTGACGTAAGGTCGGTAACCTCCGTACACATTATTAGGACTAACTCTTCTTCATTAATCTTAAAAGAATCGGGAAGTACCAACAATATTGATAACATAAGATTAAGAGAAGCAACATCAACATCATTCGTTCCATAAAAAGGGAAACAATGTAAGTACTACTAGCTTCTAAGAGTGGAGTATCTTGGGAAGCTCGTTCGGTACACTATGTACTAATGGAGTCGTGCAAAAGAAGGGAAGGAATAGCCTCACATACCTTGTATGTACTTCCCAACCTCAAGCTATGCAAATGTCACGACTCCTTAGTCTACAATAAGAGAAATGGTACTATCGTTATCTTTTAAGCGTCATAACTATTGTATATCGACCGCAACCTATTTTACGATGAAACACACAACACCTACCCTATTTATATGACTTCCCACAAGTTAAAACAATCACCAAATAGACCAAACAACATCAATAATAATCAAATTAAGCCTCCAAAATAGTCCACCGACCAAAAAATTACTAACAAGCCTTTCGATAGATATCTCACATGTTCTAGCTTCAACGACATAGCCGCAACTTGGATAATGTCACGACTCAATTTCCCCTCTGTTGGGTATCGTGATAGAACCTAGTCTTAAGGACTAGGTAAGCCTAACATTTACGAAATAATAACAATAATAAATAACATCTAATACTTTCTTAAATGAACTCTTCATACAATATACAATTTCCCCAAAACCCGGTAGTACAAGTCACAAGTTCTACAGAGTTTTACTACAACTTCTAAATATAGCTACTCAGAAACAAATAAAGACAGTGTATGAACCAAATAGGATGGTGACTCCGAAGCCTGCGAACGTTTTAGCAGGTTTACCTTGAGTCTCTACAACAGCAATCCACGTTGCTAGCTAATGATCAACCGGCTACGAAATACGTGGAATCTGCACAAAAATGTGCAGAAGTGTAGTATGAGTGCACCACAACGGTACTCAGCAAGTATCAAGACTAACCTCAGTGGAGTAGTGACGAGGAACAGTGAAAACACTACTGGACTATATAACCTGAAAAAGTATAAGTATGGAAACTACATAATATGATCTTTAAATAAAGACTACGCGATGTGGCTAACAATACACTAATGGCAATAAGAAAGGAAGACAGTAAATACCAGCGAACTACCCAAATAGTGACACAAGAGGATGAAAGAAAACAAATCAAAAAACCAAGATCACAGTTACGGAAGGACAAGTAATAACTCAACAACAACGACCATTTTCACATTAGGTCTTTAGTCAATAAAACTCAATGAGGTACCAAGCCTCAGACTATTCATACTCACGGGTCCCATCATCTGAACCCTAACATTTGCTATCTTGTGCCCTCATTTTCTCCTTATAACCATACTGACGACTCACGTGCCAAATAGAATCATTCTCACATAAAAGGAAAGTAAAACAAAGTACACATCTATACTCAACAATACCAGGGAAACCCCTTAACCAATAAGAGTACTTAACTATGTGTATGCTTGTGCAAGTTTCCTAACATAGTTTATACCAACTAGTAAACATAAGGAAAGAAACTGACAACACGTAGAATATTTTCTCACAACTTTCACAAGATAAGGCTCACAAAGGTAAACATACCACTATAAGAATATCAACAACAAGAATGCCCCCAGGCCATCACAGTCATCACATAACAATGACACATCTTGTCTCGCCACGTGTGTAATAGTAAAGAAAATGTATGCCTTGTCTCGCCACACGTGCAATATCATGTTCCTACCTTGTCTCGCCACATGCGCAACCTACATATATATATATATATCCTGCCATGTCACGCCGCATGTGCAATATCAATAGTAATCACGGCAAGGCAGAAACCTCGTGCAAATTCCCATATCAACAATTGTACGGCAGAAACCTCGTGCATCACAATAACCACAACCGCACGGCAAAAACCTCGTGCATCACCACAACAGGTACAACAGCAACAAATGACAATAACACAAAATACGGTAAATAAATCAACTCAAGAAACTTTGATCACAAGTAAAGGTAAAATTAGTTCACAGGGAATAACCACGATAAAGAATGCTAGGCATAATAAGAACGACCCAACAAGGAAGAAAATAACATGTAACACTAGTTCCACAATGTATTGTTCAACAACAAGAAAACTAACACGAGTCCAGTAATTCCAAATAAAGGCAAGTCCACTAAGGCATAGAATCTCTAAGCTTTTTTTAAGGTTGAAAAATTACGGGAGAGATACAACCAATTCAACTAAACGTAGGTAGTGGGAATATCACCATAACTTCAATTAAGGGAGAACATTTACAAAAAGGGATAACTACAACTTCAAATAGGGATAAACAGTCAGGGGAAGGTAACATGGAAATGGAAGAGATAACAATCTCAATTAAGGAACATATGAACCAAATATCAATAAGAGTGAATCATGAAGCAATTAATTCTAATTAAGCAGGTAAAGGTGAAACATGTAATTAAGGAACGTAATCATACAAGTACAACTACATATTCAATGAATACAAGAACCTAGGAATCCTAAAAGGTCAATTTATACAACATAAGACCGAGTACGTACTCGTCACCTCACGTACACAGACTACAATCAACATAGAAGAATCAAATTCTAAGGGGTAGTTCCCCCACAAAAGGTTAGTCAAGATACTTACCTTAAAGAAGAAAAATTGGTACTCAAAAATGAACTTCTCGGGTGAAAAGACCTCCGAACGGCTCAAATCTAACCCAAATAACCAATCGATCGACTTGAAAACCCCAAAAAGAAGCTCCCTAAACCGAAATCTAAAACACAAAAAATATGAAGAAAATGGCCAACTCGACTTAAATGTTTCTGCCATGACTTCTACATCTGCCGAAAAGAACTGCACCTGCGGAACCGCATTTGCAAGAAAGAGTCCGCATCTTTGAACTCAACTAACCAGGCCAGGGACCGCATCTGCGGATTTACAGTCGCACCAGCGGCACCGCAGAAGCGGAAGGGAAAGCTGCAAAAGCGAGAATCTTCGCAGGTGCGATCGCTGGACCGCAAAAGCGGCCTTCACACCAGCGTGCCAGCCTCCGCAGAAGCGAGCAGGCTCCCTGACCTTCATGACCGCATAAACGGCCAGGCTCACGCAGAAGTGGAGCCTCACCTGCGCTCCAAAGTGTCGCATGTGCGAAATACCAGAAACAAACCTGCTCAAAACTATGAAAAACATCCAAAACTCGCCCGGAACACACCCGGGACCCCGTCCAAGCATAGGAACAATTCCTATAACCTAACACAGACTTGATTGGGGCCTGGAATTACATCAAACAACAATGAAACTATGAAGCGCACCATGAATCGAATTTATGGACTTCCAATTCTTCCAACTTCAAAAACTCGTGTCAAAACCTATCAAACCAACCCGGAATGATGTCGCATTTTGCAGACAAGTCCCAAATAACATAACGGAGCTATTCCAACACTCATAATCGTATTCCGAGCCCGATATCACCAAATTCAACTGTTGGTCAACCTCTCTACTTTCATACTTCAACTTTCGCCGAAATGTTCCAAATCACCCACGGAGCTCCAAAATCAAATCCGGACGCATGCCTAAGTCCAAAATCACCATACGAAGCTGCTCAAGATCAAATGCCGCCGAATGGAACTTAAATTCTCAAAACGACCGACCGTGTCATTACATCTCCCCCTCTTAGAACAAACGTTCGTCCTCGAAGAATCACCTCGACGTCTTCAAATCACCGAATGCACACCTCACACATACACTCGCAGGTGATGTCACGTCACCCCAATCCACATAAGCATGAAGACACCATCCCAACTGTAATTTAGCCTTTCTACCAACACTGATAAGCCTCAGAGTCAAAATTCTCACCTTCCCTTCATTTCCAAAAGACCTGATTCGAAATCCATACCCGGTATCAGTGTCAACCAGCTACAAAAATTCATTCCTACCCCCGTAAGGTACAACCAAACAACATAACACACCACACATAGGCCCATAATAGCACTTCTTATCACAATAGATGCTCGCAAGCAAAACCAACACCAGCAATTAGCCTCATAACCAATATGAAGTTTCAAATCTCCATAACACTGACAATGATGCAAAAACCATGAAGTCCTCATAACTCTGCACCCGAATCAAAAAGTCACAACTAACACCACCGAGCACACACCTCGCAAGCTAAAATTCAAGAAGCACAGAACAAAAATGATTGAATATATAAAGAGAAATGCATAAGGGGAATAACAAACAAGCCCGACAGGCAAAACTCTCTATCAGTACCATTCTACGAATAAATTTTAAATAGGAAAATCAAGTACAAGAAAAACAATAAGGATCTTATCCTGGTATAACTCTCAATCGCGGCACACAGCTCGGCTCAAACATATCAAATCTCATGAAATCGCGAGGGTCTCACACTCAACTCTAAATCACATGTCAATTATACATCATACTAATCAAAATCTTCCACTAACCCAGTTCTTCCAAGAAAAATCACAACACTTACTGAACACTCACCCCGGTAAAGTACCAAATCCGTAACCAAGAATACTCAGGAATCACACCAAACCTACAATAATGAACAACAGGGACTCACTTCTAATATCACCGCTCTCAATGATGGATAAAACCCATGATAGATAGGGGCTACCACTCATAGAACCTCCCAACAAGGGAAAACGCGTAAACATAGTGCAAAATCATAAAACTCACTCATAAATGAAACAACAATTAAGGGAACTCGTCCCGATAATCATAATCGTTATAGAAACACGAATGGTGACCTATATAACAAATCAAAAAATACATGTATGATAATATCTGGCACAACGACCTCCAGCCTAATATATGAAACACATCAACGGGTCAGGCCTCTCCCTCTTGGCCGCCCCCTACTTGCCTGAATACCCCGTTGTGACACATTTTCCCGGAGTTTGGGATAGTCTCTCACCATATGGATGGTATCTCCACACTCAAAGAAACCTCTCAGCTGACGTGGCTATGGAAACTGTGCAATACGAGTACTCTGAGACCCATGAGCACCTGAAACACTATGCTAAGCCGAAAGTGCAAACTAAACTGGCTGACCCACAAAACCTCTACCATAATGTACCCCTGTCTCCAAAATAAGGACCATTAGATCTCTCCGTCCTACAAGGCCTCCTCGCATCCCTTTCCTCTCTCTCCTGGCCTCGCATGTCCTCTTTCTGATAGCCCCGCCTGTCATCTCTCTCATGATCCCACATACCCTCAACTTGGCGAGTGATCCCTACCACCTGTTGAAACAAAACATCTGACTCTAACTCTCAAGCCATGCTGAACGAATATCATGCCTGAACCCCTCAATGAATCTACGGACATGCTATCTAACTGTAGCGACCAAAACAGGTGCATGTCTGGCCAACTCACTAAATTTGACGGCATACTCTGATACTGACATAGTGCCCTGACGTAGCTGCTCAAACTCCACGCTCCACGCATCTCGAAGGGACTGAGGTACAAACTCTCTCAGGAACATCTCTGAAAACTTAACCCGTGTGAGTAAAGCTGACTCAGCCAAACTACCCAACTCATACGCCCGCCACCACTGATAAGCTGCTCCCCTAAGCCGAAATGTAACAAAAGCATTGCCGCTCATCTCCACAATACCCATAGTATGAATTATGTGGTGACACTCATCCAGAAAACCATGGGCATCATATGTCGCCAATCTACTGAAGGTGGGAGGGTGGTACTTCTTGTAACCCCTAAGTCAAAGTTGTTCTTCCTCATATGTTGTTTCCCTAACCACAGGCTGAATTGGAACAACAAACTGTGTCGCCATGACACTTGGAACCTGACCAACATGAACTCACTGCTCAAGAGTGTGGGCGGCGGGGGTTTGAGCTCCTCCCCCAGTTTGTGAAGTAGCTGGTGCACCCGGAATCAGTCCCGCCTGAGTCAATGTACCAAACATACTCAGGAACTGTGCCAAGGTCTCTTGAAGTCTGGGGGTTACAGCAGGCACCTTCGGTACCTGCCCCCCAACTGGAACTATTGGCAGCTCCTCAACGGCTGCTCTGGTAGGTGCCTTAGCTGCGGCACATGCTCCCCGTCGACCGCTGCCTCTGCCCCTAGAGACATCTACCTCAGGGGTAACAACATCAAGAACTACAGCTCGTGTACACACCATCTGTGAGAGAATAGAATATAAAAGTTCAAACTTCAAGATCAATGAACTCGTATGATAGGAATGAAGGAAAGCTATCTTATTAATTTCGTAGCCTCTCGAAGATAAGTGCAGACGACTCTGTACCGATTTGAAAAACTCTACTAAATTCGCTTATGACTCGTAGCACCTATGAACCTAGAGCTCAGATACCAACTTGTCACGACCCTATTTTCCTTTCGTTGGGTATCGTGATGGCACCTAGTCTTAAGGACCAGGTAAGCCTAACATTTACGGAATAACAACAATTATAAATAACATCTAATACTTTCTGAAATGAACACTTCATACAGTACACAATTTCCCTAAAACTCGGTTGTACAAGTCATAAGCTCTACAGAGTTTTACAATAACTTCTAAATACAGCTTCTCAGAAATAAATAAAGACAATGTATGAAAAAAATAGGACGGTGACTCTGAAGTCTGCGAACGCTTTAGCAGGTTTACCTTGAGCCTCCACAACAGCAATCCGTGTTGCTATCTAATGATCAATCGGCTACGAAATACCTGGAATCTGCACAAAAATGTGCAAAAGTGTAGTATGAGTACACCACGGTCGTACCCAACAAGTATCATGACTAACCTCAGTGGATTAGTGACGAGGAACAGTCAAGACACCTAATGCGCTATATAACCTGAACAAGTATAAGTATGGATACAACAGAGTATGATGTTTACATAAAGACTACGCGATGTGGCTAACAATACAGTATTGGCAATAAAAAGGAAGACAGTAAATACCAGCGAACTACCCAAATAGTGACACAAGAGGATGAACGAAAACAAATCAAAAACCCAAGATCACAGATACAGAAGGACAAGTAATAACTCAACAACAATGAGCCTTTTCACATTAGGTCTTTAGTCAATAAAACTCAACAAGGTACCAAGCCTCAAACTATTTACACTCACGGGTCCCATCATCTAAACCATAACATTCGCCATCGTATGCCCTCATTTCTCCTCATAACCAAACTGACGACTCATGTGCCAAATAAAACCATTCTCACATAGAAGGAAAGTAAAACAGGCTACGCATCTATACTCAACAATACCAGGGAAACCCCTTAAACAATAAGAGTGCTTAACTATGTGTATGCTTGTGCAATGTCCTAACATAGTTTATACTAACTAGTAAGCATAAGGAAAGAAACGGAAAACACGTACAATGTTTTCTCACAACTTTCACAAGATAAGGCTCACAAAGGTAAACATACCACTAAGAGAATATCAACAACAAGATTGCTCCCAGGTCATCACAAGTCATCACAAAACAATCCTTGACACAGCCCACCTTGTCTCGCCACGTGTGCAATAGTAAAGAAAATGCATGTCTTGTATCGCCACACGTGCATAATCTCAAGATCAAATACCTTCGAACGGAACTTAAATTCTCAAACGAACGGCCGGGTCGTTACAGATAATCTTAAATACATGTAGAGTAAGAGGTTCCTTACCTTTAAACAGATAGAACAACTCCTATTTGACCTTACTTCACCACGAAATATCCTTCCAATGCTGCCACAAGAACAAGGATGCAAAACTAGCAATCAATTCGGGGTTTAGGCACTAGAATCATTTTGGAAGACTTGAAATCACCTAGGGTTGATATTAAAACTTGAAAGAGTATTTTACAGAACTTAAACCACTTAAAACAACCTCCCACATGAGTTGTTACCTCGCAAAAATCAGTAACAACAAGAAGAACAAGAAACTTACTAGCGCCATGAAATTCCCGACACTTGATTTGTGTTGTGTGCCCTTTGTTTGGGTCTTGGATCATGGGAGAACCTTGAGAGAGAGTTTTTAGGTGTCTAGGGTCTCAAAAGAGTGAAAAATAATGATTTAAATCGGGCTTAAGGCGTCATATATATATATATATATATATATATATATATATATATATGTCAACCACTTATGTGGGTTGCTTGCGCAGTCTCGCAAAAATGAAAATATCTCTTTTCTCCAATGTCGTATCGATGAACGGTTTAATGCGTTGGAAACTAGACATATAGATATTCAATTTTTGGGTAGATCACCCCGTAATTCCAAGTAAATTGGGAGAAAAGCACAATAACATTTGACCTAAAGTTTGAGTCAAATTATAAACATGAGTTGCGACAATTTTTGTCGACTTTTGTTTCATAACTCATTTGACTTCAAGACTATTATACGGATATTATATGATTCAAATACCTTAAAGCGCGACCTCCTTAAAATATCAAGCACCTCTAGGTTTCCCTGAAAATACAGGTTACACCATCCTTGATTTCTTTAACTTCTAATACTTGTTAACCACTCTTATACACCATTGAATCATTTAAGACTAGAAGGATTACCTTCTTATATTCTCAAAGATAATCTCTTTTTGGATTTACACCGACTAACTTACTGCGTGATCTGACGTACACAAATATGAGTTGTAACACCCTTTATCACCATGGTATCCCTTCTCTGACTTCAAATGCGTTCAATCCTGCACGCTATGTTCACAGTATAAAAAAATGCGGTACCAATATCTGCCTCCCTAGCCATAGAAATCTTGATACCAAATTTCAACCCCTTAATGAACCTCCTCACCTTCTCAATTTAGGTGGGAATTAAATGCTTCATGACGAGATAGCTTTGTGACCTCATCTCATACTCTGTCACTGACATACGACCCTACTAAAGGTGCTCAAACTGGCCACGAATCTCCTTCCTCTTCGTGAGGGGAACAAACTTCTCTAAGAAAAGATGTGAAAACTGGCCCTATCTGAGTGGATGTGATCCTATTAGCCTGTTATGCTCATGTAACTCCACCCACCTCTTGGCTGGCCCTTAAAGCTAAAAAGTAATGAGGGCGACCCTATTTGACTCCACCAAACCAAGATTCCGTAAAATATCTTGACAACCATCTAAGAAATCTTGTGCATATGCCAAGGGATAACCATCATAAAGTAAAGGACCCATCTTCCTAAATCGATAACCTATTATGCTCTTCCTTAGACATAACGGCCTCCATTACTGGCTTAACAGCAACCACAGGAGGATGGCCACCAATTGGTACTGCTCCTAGCATTTCATAAACAAAAGCAACCTACTCAGTAGCAGAAGTTTGGTGCCCTCCCCCGGCCTAAGAAGTAGTTGGTGCCACTGGAAGTACTCCGGTCTGTGCCAAACTCTCCACAAGACCAACTAATTGAACTATAGCATCCTGAAGTACGGGAGTAAAAATAAACCCCTTAGATACCTGAGTTGGTCCAACTGCTTCACCGTGATCGAAAAGCTACTCCTCGATCGGAGCTACTGGTGGCTCCACAATGGCTGTCCTAGCAAGGGCTCTCGCTGCAGTGCAGGCTCCACCCTTACCTATACCTCGCACACGGCCTCTCATGGCCCTAGCCTGAGATGCTGGTGTCGGTCCAACCGTTCCTCATGAACATGTCCGCACCATCTGCGAGAGACTAGATAGACAAGGATTCAAATTTTGGATCAATAAAGTCGCACGATAAAGAATGAAAGAAAGGTATCTTCCTAACATCTTGTAGCCTCTCGGAGATAAGTACAGACGTCATTGTACCGATCCACAAGAATCCACTAGACCTACTCGTGACTCGTGAGACCTACACAATCTAGAGCTTTGATACCAACTTCTCACGACCCAAATTCCAACCTTAAGAGCGGGATGGCGCCTAGCCGAACTTGTTAAGCAAACTAACTCACAATCTAATACAAGTAGTCCATTTTCATTAATTAATAGATATATTTAATAATTAAAGATGGAAATAGTCTCAAAATAGTAACAGCATCAGACAAAATCAAAACACGACTTAAATATAGCCAAATACAATACGATCCCCAAAACTAGGGGCACAAGTACATGAGGAAACTATGAAAACGAGAACAAGTCTTTATACATAAGAAACTGTCTGAAATACAAGTAGACAGGAAATACATAAGGAACAGGGACTCGGGAAGTGCGAAGTAGATCCATGAAGTGTAGCTCACCCTAAGTATCAGTGTAGTCTCTTAAGCTCAATCAGGAAGCTCTACTAGGCCCCACCTGAGGACTTGCACAAAAGATGTGAAGAAGCGTAGCATGAGTACACCACAGTCGGTCCCTAGTAAGTACAAGTCTAACCTCGAAGAAGTAGTAGTGATGCTAGATGCTTCCGAATACTTACCACACAAGTATAATAATAGCATTAATAACACATAGAGTAGATAATATCATGAATAAAAAGAATCACAGATATTAATGGTTGAAATATGAGGTATGTTTTTCCAGTACAAAAATATCATAACAATGCTCAATTATGATATTAAAAGATAGCAATGCTCAAAAAACAAAGTCGGGACTCCCAACTAGCATATAAAGATGTCAAATAACAATGAATAGTTTAATGAAGACTTCCAAATGAGCCAATAATATGTATGCATGCTCAAACCGATACAAGATTCATGTACTGGTACAATCCATGTATCAACAGAACCCGAAACAAAATTCATACATCAATCCGGTACAAAATTCATGTACCGGCCATGCTCACAGGTCCAAAGTAATGTTGGTTATCACCCTACTTCGGAGGGACGAATCCAAATTCAAGTGCAAAGAGGAGAATAATAACATTAATCATAAATCAATATTCGATCATCATGTCTTGTAACGACCCGGTCGGTCATTCCGTAAAATTTGCATTTTTATTACTGTTTCTGCCTTGTCATAGCTTGGTTATATTATTCATGATGTGTCAGAGTTGGTTAGCTCGGGTTCGGAGGGGTCATAGAAGAAATTGAGACACTTAGTCTCTAAAAGTAGCTTTAGAGTTGGGAAAGTCAACTGAGAATTAACTTATTGGTAAACAACCTCGGAATAAGGATTTTATGGCTCGGATAGCTTCGTTAAGTGATTTGGGACTTAGGAGTGCATCTGGAATAATTTGGTGATATCTAGTGTAGAATTAGGCTTCAAGTGGCGAAAGTTAGTTTTTTGCGATTTCTGATCGGCAGTGGGAAATAGGCTATCAGGGTCGGAATGGAATTCAGACAGTTGGAACAGGTTAGTAATGCCATTTTGGTTATGTCTGCAAAAGTTCAGGTTAATCGGAGGTGTTTTGGATAGTTTCGGCGTAGTTGGTGAAATTTAGAAATTTTGAAGTTCATAGGCTTGAATTCGATGTGATTTTGGTGTTTTGCGCTGTTTTTAGTGTTTCGAGGGCTTCGCTAAGTTTGAATGATGTTATGGTGTGTGTTGGTATATTTGGTTGAGGTCCCGAGGGCCTCAGGTGTGTTTCGGATGCTCAAACGGGCGTTTTCGGGCCTTAGGAGATTGCTGGTTTTCTGGTTTTTTTATGCAGCAGGTATTTCTTCTCTGCGATCACGTGAGAAGCATCGCGATCGCGTAGCACAAGTTGAGGAGGGAAGGATTTTACACTCTGCAATCGCATGAGTGTGTTTGCGATCGCAGAGGTTGGGCAGCTTAATCACTGCGATCGGATGAGTGTCCTTGCGTTCGCGTAGAGGAAGTAAAGCGTCAAGTGTGAGCGTATCTCTACGCGGTCACGTGAAGCAAACCGCGATCGCGTAGGTTGATTTGGTTGAGGTCTGCAATCGCGGGCAGGTTCCTGCGTTCACGTAGAAGGATTTTTGGGGGCGTGTTGGTTACTCTCTGCGATCGCGACTGGAAGTCCGCGATCGTGGTGAAGGAAATTGACCTGGACAGAAAGTTAAAAGTTCAAAACGAGGGTTTTTAGCCATATTTCAAAAAACCCATTAGAGAGCTCGGGAGAAGGAGGTTTTGGAGAGATTTTTCAGTGGGAATCTTGTGGTAAATGTTCTTCAATCACTTTTAGTCTAATTTCACGAATAAGTATTTATTTTTACCATGTAAATTGAGGAATCAAAGTGGAAATTGGGGAAAAGGGGGAAGAAAAGTTCGGAAATTCTTTTGATGATTTGAATGGGTATTCGAGGTCGGATTTTGGTAAATTTGATATGGGTAGACTCGTGAAAAGATAAGGACTCCAGTTTTGTAAATTTTAACGAATTCCGAGAGGTGGGTCTGGGGGTCGGGTTTTGACCAATTTCGGGATTTTTGAGTATTTTAGATAAATTTCGATTGGGCTTCATTCCTTAGCATATTATGATGATATTCATCTGATTGTTGGTAGATTTGGAGCACTCGGAGGCCGAATTTAGAGGCAAGGGCATTGCGGAGTAGTATTTTAGCCGGTTTTGAGGTAAGTAACGCTTTCAAACTTGGAACTGAGGGTTCGAAACCCCAAACTGTCTGATATTTGATGTTAATTAAGGAGACGCACTTGCCAAGTGACGGGCATGCGAGCGTACACCGGATATTTGTAGCCTGGCTTATCCCACGGCACTGCCTAATGGTTATCTCAGGTTGATATTGGTACTGTGAAGTTTGCGTTTACCTTGAACGCAATAGAATCATGCTAAGTATAAATGTTAAGGCTTTACGCCGATATGTTTGTGACATGTAGTCACCTAATTTATTGAAGATTTAAACTGGAACAGTCAATTATTGTTGTCTCTATTTATGATTATTGTTTCCATGTACGCAGTCCTATTATAGTATATTTCATGCCTCAATCTCAGAAATTGTTAATTACATGCATACTTATCATTGTTTGGGCTGATTTATAAATATGTGAGCCATATGAGTGAGACTGGAAAAAAGGTATTGACTGAGTGAGGCCGAGAGCCTGGTATTGAGACAGTTATGAGATTTGACTGCACACCACAGCGATCATTGAATCATGCTTTCGTTGGCTTGATATAGCGCTTGGGCTTATAGGAGCCCCTCCGGAGTCTTTACACCCTAGTGAGCGCACAGATATTTAGGGATGGATCTTCCCTGGACATGGATCTTGTCTGAATGACATGTTCCGGAGATGGACCTTCTCCGTGGTGTTTATGTTCCGGAGATGGATCTTGTCCGTGGTGTTTACGTTCCGGAGATGGATCTTCTCCGTAGGATTCCTGTTCCGAAGATGGATCTTCTCCGTAGGGCTGAATTGGCCTTTTTCCTCAGTACTAGGTGACTGTGTCACCTGTGTTATGTAATATCCGGGATGGACCTTCCCTGGGCCGGAAGGCCAGATTTTAGTACTGAGTGGACCACCTTATGAGAGTTTGATTACTGAGTACACGTCATTCTTGATTCTATATGAATTCATGCAGGTATGCAGGGCTACAGACAATAATGGATGCATCTTGTTTATTTTCTAATATATTACTGTCATGTCCAAGTTATATATTGTTGTTCATAACTATCGGAGGTTTAGTTCGTCACTACCTTTCAGCCCGTAGTTTGGTTTCGTTACTACTGCGTTGGTGTACTCACGTTATCCCCTGCACCTTGTGTGCAGATCCAGGTACACCGAGATTCAGCTTTGGACAACGAGTAGCATCAGTTTCATCAGAGTTGACGAGGTAGCAGTTGGCGTCCGTGATCTTGTCATCCTCTTCCCTTTCTACCTGTCATATTTATTTTAGACTCTGATAGTCAGGTTTCCCTCTTGCTACATTTATGTATTAGCAGCTCATGCTTGTGTGACACCGGATCCGGGAGTTGTAGATTTTGGCTTTTTGGTTTCATAAGCTTCTTTTAAATACAGATCTTTAGTATATTTAACTTTAGATAGTTGAAAAATGGTAATTTACTTAATAAACAGTTCAAGATTAGTTACAATAGGTGGCTGGCCTAGTTTCACGACAGGCGCCATCACGACTCCGAAATTGGGTCGTGACAAGTTTGTATCAGAGCTCTAGGTTGAATAGGTCTCACCAGTCATGAGCAAGTTTAGTAGAGTCTTGTGGATCGGTACAGAGACGTCTGTACTTATCTTCGAGAGGCTACAAAACCCTTAGGAAACATTCCACATTCTTGAATTCTTGTCGTGCGAATCCATTTGATTCATAGCATGAATCTTTGAATTCCTTTCATGTATTCGAATGCGCATGCGAGCTCTTGGTATCAGTTGTGCGTCGGCGGCTGGTGACTTCCATGGGTGAGATATGATTTTTAACATGTTAATAATGGGCCAATCGGAAGGACTTGAGGCGGCATTTTTGTATGTGGCTTGAGTGCTGAGATCTTTGTTGTGTAAGCTCATGTGTAGGGGGACTTATATGTCCGTTGGTGTCCTTATTGATGGAACCTTGTTACTAGATGACTACGTGGTGAGTATGGGTGATAGTTAGATGTGTTCAGGTTGTGTGATTGTGACAAGAATGGAGTAGCAGGAGACGTGGAAATTGATTATTTGACTTCTGTATTAAGTTTGAATATGGCTTCGAGTTATGAGTATTGAAGGACCTCTCGTATAGTTTAGTTGTGGAGTGAAGTGGGTTTTCCTGTTATGTTCTGAGTTCCTGTGATATCTTTTGAGCTGACCAATGCCCCAACAATGTTCGTGTAATTGATTGACGGTGCATGCAGCCGTGTTACAACTCCTTGGTTATTGTGTTCATGGATGACGTCTTGGCATACTCGTGTAGCAAGAGTAGTATACTCAGCATTTGATTATGGTATTACAAGGATATAGGGAGGAGAAGCCTTGTGCGAAGTTCTCCAAGTGTGAATTTTTGGCTCAGTTCAGTAGCATTCTTGGGACACGTGGTGTCCAGTGAAGGTATCCATGTGGTCAGACGAGTGTGAGTAGAGCTTCCAGAAGCTCAAGATTTCCTTGACCACAACCCCAGCGTTAGTATTTCCATCAGCTTCAGGTTCTTATACCGCTTAATGGGATGTCTCGAGGGCAAGCAGTGGTTATGTTCTAATGTAGGAAGGTATAGTGATTGCGTGATAGCTATGATTTTTGGAAGTGTATAGGGAGATATCATTTTGAGGTTAAGAAGGCAGGGGTATCTCCTGTGGGTTGTCCTGAGGTGTGTGGTCCTTATGTTTATCTGTAGTAAGTTCTATCTATCAGTAAATGATGTATGTTGTAATTGGAATTTAGATCACTTGAGGGAGTTGGCGTGACCATTACGATGGTGAATACAAGATTTGCATACGAGTTGAGGGTTAGATGGCCTGGGTCATATGAGCGTATGAAAGATTTAGTTGGATCCCACCACAGTATGGTGGCAGTAATAGTTGATACGCTCAATTTACACCTTAAAAGAATGTAAGCGATCGTTGTCAAATATAGTAA
>ML265579.1:0-30760 GCA_005239495.1 Nicotiana undulata
CCCACGACATCGAAATACTGCTCGATGTCGAAGATGAAATTTTCCACTTCTTTAGCATTCCTATCCTCACTGTATGGCTTTGGCTCAGGAATTTTCATCTTCTGTGCCAAGGGGGAGGGGTTCACCGCACCCCCGATTTGATTTCCACCGCCTCGAAGCAAGCCTTGTAGAGCAACATTGACAACGTTGAGCTGGCCTGTCAAGTTTTCGATAGTTTGCTGCATGGTAGTCATCCTGTCTGCCTCTTGTGCCCTGTGGGATAAATCCTCGACGCGCTCTTGTTGGAGGCCTTCGAATTTATCAAAAATTTCGGCTGCCTCAGTAGCTGCCGTTTGTCGGTCTCCTTCAGAGTCGCGACTCATGTTTCCTTTGTCAACTTCGGCCTGGGCCATTCTGCGGTCCAGGTCGTCCAACCTTTGCACTAGGCTGGTTTTCAGTTCCGACACTGTATCCACAATGGATCGTAGTACGTCAACTGTCTCCTCAAGGGCCGCGATTCGGTCCCCATGATTCACCATGGTCAGAAATGGTGGTAATGCCAATGCGTTCCCTCGTCCGATGTCAAGCCTAGGCTCTGATACCAACTGTTACGCAACGCCTTCCTGAGATTCTTTGGAAGGGCGACGTAAGGCTAAGCAACCGATGTCAAGGTGGTTGCTGTCCGCCGAGTGAGGTCCTCCACACGCTAGACGAGATTGTCAGTGCCGTGCGGGAAAACTAATGCCAACAATTGAGAGAACAATAGTGAGAATTGAATAAAAGCTTGATTGCATTAATTAAAGCTATTACAAAAAGAAGGCAACGCGGTGTCGAGGGGTAGAGACACCAGTACAGAGAATTGCTTGCTAGAAAGTTTTTGATTGCTTGATACCCCCTAATAATGCTTAAAAAAAATAAACCAAAGTTACATGAGTAGACCAAACTACGCTAGAGAAACATAATGAAAGTACACTACTCTATATTTACAAGGAAAATGACTTAGTTTTCTACAAAGGTAGAAACAGGTTCGTTGGCAGCAACTTTGTCTCAGACATCACGATCTGTGCGCGCGGCACTGTTAACAGTTGCTTGCGGCTGGGCGCTAGCGAGGGAAATCGGTGGGGCGACAGAGGCACATGCGCGCTTGTCACTTGGCGCGGCCAAGACCAAGGGGCCGTTCGTGGCGCTAGGCGTTGGGAGGCTTGCTAGGACGCCACAGGGCACGTCCAAGGGGTCATGGGGCATGACTGGAAAGCCGCCCATGACAGAAATGATATCCTTTTACGATCCGGTGATGTGGACAATTAAGAGTCATAAGCTTAGATAAAATTAGGGCATGTTCCGAATTCTCTTCCCAAGAATTAAGACGTTTGAATGCAATCATAGGAAGAACTATATCCATTTTTATTTTCAAATTAACGAAAAACAGAGACCAGTAAATTTCAACCCATTACATTGTAATCGAAATTATAACATTATTGACTCTCGCTGTCCATTTGGACCACCCAATGTCATAAAATCAACTTTCAACTAACAACTTGTTTGGATGATTGTTGTCCATTATATTGTATCATATTGTTATTTTAAATGCGATATTTGTTTTAATTGTTACTTAAATTTTATTGTATCGTATCGTTAAATATGTCGTTACGTAACGACGAAATGCGTTATTTTATGGAACGACCGATTCGGTGTGATCGTGTCGTTACTTTATCTTTTTCTCTCAATCTGACCCTTCATCATTGTTAAATAATTTTATTTTATCACTTACCCTGCCTTTTATATAGTAATTATATCCCGTATTATAATTTGTCTTTATAATATTGCAAGTTTATTCTTCATATCTGGTGCGTGGCAGTGGCGGAGCCACTCATTGGCAAGGGGAGTCAATTGACGCCCATACGTCGAAAAATTACACTGTCTAAATATATTAAATTCTTAATTTTATGTGTATATACTATACATTGACTCCCCTTGATTTTTCGTTTACGTACTTATTCATATTTTGACTTCCCTTAGTTAAAATCCTAGCTCCACCGCTGGTGCGTGATATCATGAAACGGAGGCAAACAACACAGTCTATCCAAACATTGTATTCATCAAACGATATAGTATGATAAGATACATTATAAAACGATATGTGACAACCATCCAAATGAGCTGTAAGTGAAAATAAAAGTTTTTAAAAGCTAATAACTGCCGAGATTGAAGATGTGGATTAGGATACGCAAATAAGTGATGCCAACTTTTGTCAAACTACAAAACATAAGGCTTCATGTGCAAAATCTAGCACGTCTTAGGATTTTTGTTTCGGTATAAAGGAGGCATCCCATTTTATAGAAGTATTATCATATTCTCGACATCGTTGGTTAAGGACGTAAGTGAAAATATACGATATGCAAATATTGTCGACAGAGGGGTCAACTGATTGAGGAAGAAAATAAGTACATTATGACGAACATAGACCCTCCACTGTGTTTAGCTCTTGACATTTGTGTAATTCTTTCGCGTCTTTAAGAATAAAGATTATTAGAATGCAGAGTTTTTGGGTTATTGAGTACCTTTCCGTGTCTGAAGCCTGGAAGACTTGAAAGATCTGTAGCTCAGAGATTTGCTGCCCTTTTAGCGTAAGATCTCTCTTATTCTTTCAGTCTTATTTGTTAATAAAGCTGAATATCCCCGTTCTCAAACGGTAAGTCCTCCGGCAAACTTTCGGCAAAAAAAACTCTAGCCATTTCCAATATTTCAGAATGTATTACGGCTCTATCCATTCATAAAATAAAGAAAATTTCTACATTTAGTAATTCTAACGCATGTATAAACGAGGTACAGACAGGGGAAAATAGATACCTTATAGAATTTAGACTACTTTTAGCCATCATAAATTTCAATAAACATACAATACAACCAAAAATGAGGACCACAACATAGATAACCATACGCTTATAAGGAGCTTTTGAATGCTCGAAATGATCATTCCAAAATTGATTAAAGCAGCCTCTTAAGAAGATCCGTAACATATCATTGTGATCCCAAGGGTACAATTATGTACATGAATACACAGTTCTGACTTTATAAATTACTCAAGACAACTTTTCAATTAAGATGGATACAATAATGATGGAAGCAGTGCCACAAACCAGCGTTTCTCCAAAAGGGAAAGCAAAATCAAGAAAGCTGCTTTGTTTATTGGGTTAGTACCTGGAATATAATCGAACTTCCTAGAGCTCAATGTGAAGCTGTGGGTCATCGACAACTCTCATTGGCTTCCAATCAGATTCTTCTCTGGGCTGCCTGAGAGCAACAAAATGAAGTGCATCACTGCGCACCTGGTAGATATGACATGCCCAGGGATATGAATCTGGTGCTGCCCAGATCTTTTGTTCTTCAAATACTGTCTCCTCGGCCAATGTTTCTGCAACACAGTATGCGGCATTTGGTTCCGGCTCGGCAAAATCAGGTACAGCTACACATCCCGGAGATACAAAGCCCTCAGGAGCACGAGGATGCCAAATTGATACGGGATTGGTGTAGTCATCTGAGCAGTTCCTCCACACCAGGTCATAGCCGACTGGGAGGGCGAACAACTTGTCAGAATAACGGTATACAGCTGAAACATTAGGAGGATGACAACCAACACGAGTAATATCCCCAATTGAGATGTACCCATCGGGTAAACAGGAAGGGCGCCAAATGCTACAGATTCCACCATCTTCTGAAACATTCTTCCGGCACAAAGTACAACGACCTTTCAACTCTCGTTCACTGCTCCATACCTTGGAAAATGTGATAGAATGTTGAACAAATTTTCTTCTATCAGAGACAGCACCCCAGGAAGCCAGCTCCCTTGATTCAATTATGGCCTTTTTCTGGCTAAACGAATCTCTTCCATCATTATCATTTGAAGCAAAGGATACATGTCTCTGGCTTGAAGGAACCTTTAGCTGCAGACATGCCACGTCAGTTTGGTGTGCTTTCCATATTTTACGCACAACCGAACAGATTCTTACAGCTTGAGGCACCTCAGTTTCTTCTTCAGTGTTGCACTTTATTACACGGACAAACTTCTGAGACCTTCGGAACTTTTTGATATGGATGATCAAGTGAGAAGGTCTGGGGTAGCCAGCTTTTGCTAATTCAAGTGCCATGAGTTCTTCCCAAGGTACATCCCACATGATTTTACAGGGCTTCTTGTCCATCTTATCAGCAGACACACACTGGAGAAGCATTACACGTTTATTGGTTACCAAAACAATCCGTTGATAGGGCACCATAAAGTGATTTTCATAATAATCAGACAAGGCAAATTTAGAAGGCTCTTTAAAAAGTTCAGTGCAACCAAAATGTCGGCTTTCTTCAGCAAGGTGTAGTATCACTTGACCTAGTGCTTCTCGCTCGCTGTAATCTCTAAGTATATTGTCTGCATGAATAGCTCGGGGATTTCTTATCCTATGGAAGGTGGTCTTGTTACTAAGAATTTCTATGCAACGAGAACAACTTGCACCAATCCCATCGACAGTCAATGAAAAGAAGTCCAATGCTCCACTCACTGGTTGAGCAACAAATCCCACAACAGCTCGTCCAAGCCCATGGGCAAAGCCAAGAAGGCCATCTTGTCTAGCACTCTCCACAGGCCTTGTCACTACCCCAGAAACTCCAAATGCAACACCTTGTGCTAGGGCTTCAGTCCCTTGCCTGATCCCTTCACCAACTCCAGTTATTCTTCTTGACCATACCTGCTTCGAACGCAGCTGCAAAAACTGTCCATCTGTTGATAGTTGAGCAAAGCCTTTGCTGAGAGAGGCTAAAGTTGAACTTGTCATACCCAATACATCCACCGAAAATATTAAGTGCAGAGGGTTATGAATTAAATCTCTCCAAATACGATTTCCCACTGCAGAAATGACAGAGCTTTTTCTCATAAATCTGTCTCTGCGGATCACTTTCCTCAAATGGATCTGTATTTTAAAGGCATTTCCAACAGCCGACAGCACTGGGCCCCAAACGCCTAGAACCCCATCTGGTCGCTGAGCAGGTGCACTCTCCAATGAAACCTTCAGCCTTAATTCAGATATATCAATCAAGTCTACACGTATTTCAGGATCAACCTGGCTGACACTAGAACTGTTTGGTAGGCGATCTAGTTGAAGATTGTTGTAGAAATCTACAAAAGCCCAAATTATTGGCTCATGAATGTTAAGCCTCCAGCATTTATCTGTTACCCTTACATAAACATAAGGGTATACCTGGACACCATCAATGTTCTCATTGCGCACTGTAAAGGTCATCTTGAAGACTGGATGATGCACATCAATGTTTTGTTCAGGTGCCAGCAGTACAGGCATCAATGTGAGAGGCAGTTGATTGTCAAGCTGCAAGTACCCCAATATAAGCTTAAACCTGCTTGTGGTTCCACCATCATATCCCGTAGAATAGGATATGAAGACTCTGTCCAGATACAAATAGGATAGCTCTCTGGGTCTATGGTCCACAAAAGAAACCCCAATAGCACCCAACTCAACTGTAATTTCTAAAGGAGATCCATTCTCCTGCATCTGGTTCTGTATGTGAGAACTGCCAAGATTTCCAACTTCTGCAAGAGACATGTTCCCTTCTTTTGAAATTGATAATGCTGCTCCCTCGTCAATAAACCTAGCAACCTTGACATCAGCCATATCTATAACATGGAAAAGCAAGCCTGATTTATCACATTCAGAACAGAACCCTGACTTCTCCAAATCAAATTTCCAGACCATAGAGCTATCACCACTATAAATCTCAGCATCAATAAGTTTTTGGCCATAGGGATTCTCCCATGAAAA
This sequence comes from Nicotiana undulata, assembly GCA_005239495.1. NCBI lineage: Eukaryota > Viridiplantae > Streptophyta > Magnoliopsida > Solanales > Solanaceae > Nicotiana > Nicotiana undulata. The sequence goes on from ML265579.1 coordinate 5,802, forward strand.
GTTTGTGGTTGAAAGAGGCAGTAACCGGATCCATGCATCATCGCCAAATCCAGATTGACGAAGTCTGATGACATTCCTCGTCGTCCTGTTCTCAATCCTATCAAGCATATATAGCAGATTAACCAGATAGAATTGGAGTTAATCAGAAGCTTGAAGTAGCAGAGCCTGCGACGGTAACTAAAGCAAGGTTAAATAGGTACCTAATTGGACCCCTTGTTGATCCAAGGCGAAAAACAACTATGAAACGTGACCCCTCCTCAAAGCCACGAATTTCCATCTTCAAAAATCTTCGCGTGCCATCGTTTCTCCTCAAGACAAGAGGAACTGTGTCCTCCTTAACAATTTGAATAGGAAATGACCAATTTGTATCATCCAGTCGGACCTTCAAAATTGATATGATATTGGAAGTGAACTTGCAAGCTATCAGCTAAAATAATGCAGGCAACTCACAAAAACTGCAATGGCTAACGATCAAGAAGGCAAAAAAAAGAGGAATTATGCGGCATTATTGACATTTCTCTTCCAGAATGAACACGCAAGAAACTTCACCAGGAAATTTACTACATATCCACTCTTTCAATATAGCACAGCCTAAGCCCACAATTCTACGCCATGGTCCATAAACTATGGTCACACAGGCAATCCAAATAGTACCTTGTTTAAACAAAGTCTCTAAAAGTGCATGGTAGCATCTATAATGGAACAAAGTTACTTTGATTAAGGCATCAGAAATGGCACATAATACTTATCTAGCACCATAAATACACTAAATGTCCAAATGAGAATTATATAATCATAAGAAGATACATATTCCTCTTAGAAAATAGAAGATCAAAAGACAAAAGAAGACTGTTCGTATCATTCATGTTTTCAGAAGACAGTAAGAAAGAAAGAAGAGTGGACTATGTGTAAGACACACCATAATAGGGATGGATTTTCCAGAGAAATAGCATTCTTTAATTTAATTAGCAGCTCAGATAACACAGTATAGAGAATCTACTCACCTGGAGTTCATCCGGTCCACCCACGTCGCGATATATAAATGAGACTCTGGCATCAGATGCACGCAAAACCTTTGGCTCATCTTCGCTGCTCAATTTCAAAAATATGTCTTGACCAAGTCTATTGGTAAATGTAACAAATGGCCGAACAGTAATAACCTGACAAAAGAGCAGGTAAATAATCAATAAAAATGTTTGAATTCGATTTTATAGAAGTTTGAGAGCGAAGCTGCTGCTGTTGTTGAAACAGAACCTTTGTTGGAACAGTTTGATAAGGGCAAGGTTTTGATGATACAAAAAGCCGCATGCAATTTCCATCAGCACTGTAGGCGCAGAAATCCAGCGAGCCATCCTAATATCGAGGACGGATGGATAAGTTATAAACTTGGATAAAACATAGTATACCACACAAGATTAAGATTCTTTACCATGTCACCCAACGGAGAAAGATCTTTAACAGGACCAAAACTCTCCTCACTAGACAGGTTAATTGATGCTGAAAGGCCTAGTAACTTGAAGTTTAAAACAGATGCAATTGTATTTCCTTCATATATTTCCTCCTCAGAGATCTCCTCCAGGACAAGTTCATTATTCCTTTTAGATAGCAAAGGGAAAGAAATCTTCTTTTTTGTCCGCCCACTCAAATCGATAAGCCTGAAAGTAATAGGTGGACATCGTCCAACTGAAAGCCAAAAAGGAGCATAGACCTTGGTGATCTTTGCTTGCAGAGGCCTTTCATGGGTATGAACATGTTCAGCAATTACTTGAACAATCCTGCAAGAGCCAGTACTTAAGGCATTAAGAATGAAAATTAAATTCACCTATTTCACAAAATTAAAGGAAAGAACTTAATCAGCTCTCTTATTTTCTTTGAGACCTTCCAGAAATTGAGCTTCTTAGATTTATTGTCCTTGAAGGTGCCTTCTTAGGATGGGATATGAGTATAGCCTCCTGTAAAGAATGTTAAGAAGTTAGCATCATTTTAGTGCATTCCAAGAGACACCAGAATCAACTGAGTTGACAGAATACAAAGTAATCACAACAACTAACATGTAATGGCAACCATCCTCTTTGTGGAAGCAACGAAAAGTACAGAGGATTCCTTATGTTGGCATTATAAAACTTGACAGATTCACCAGGACAGAATACCCCTCTATCGCAAGTGAGAAAATGACCATCGGCTTGCATCTCAAGAACAGAATATTCAGCAGTAAGAGGAAGATAATTGGTAATCGCAAGTGGTGGCCTGATCACAAGGGTCCAGTCTTGAATAGGATCAGAGTGCATGTCCTTTGCAATCTCTGTTGCTTGTATGCTCAAGCAGAACCACATGCCCCGGTTACTACTATTGGATGAGGTTCCACTAACTACAGGGCAGTATAGGAGTTTCTCAGACTCACTGAGAATGGACACGGATATTCCAGAGTTTTCTGCTGGCATCCCAAGATCCTGAGTGTTTCCAGACATGTCCATTACAGAACTCCACGAATATTCTTCAGTTTTTTCCAGGTTTGAAGGCCTCACTTGCAGTGCATAAAGTCCAGGATGGGTCAGGACAGATAAAGGCAAGGGAACAACTTCACCAGGCCTTACAGGCCCAACATGAATATGAGCCTGGGGATCTCTCGGCTTGCCTTTCCTATTCCTAAGCCACCGCCTCTGTCTTGCATAGTTTACATATTTTAGTGGATTAGACGACTCTGGCCATTTCAAACTATTTATATCTGGAGCATAAACCCATCCATCAGCAGTGTTCACAGAATTCTTATCTACATGCCATTCATCAACCCATTCCCAGCCTGATGGAACCTCAACTTCATTTCTCCCCTGCCCAAATGACAGAAGTTGATGGCTTAAGACCAGAAATAAGAGAAACCAATTGCTACATTCAGGCGCAAAAGAAATAAAATCTGGAGACATACCTCATTAACGTCAAACCACCCAATATCACGATTATATTTCTGGGTCTCAAAGAACTCATCTGTCATAATTACATCACCAGAAACCTTTTTTCTCTCATCATCATCTGGTCTTTTCTTCTCATTTAAAGCACTGAGCATGAGCTGTAAATCCAGTGTAAATTCGGTGTAGTTACGAACTGAAACTAGAGATCTAATATTGACATATCGATTTCCATCAGCTATGCTCACTTCACTGGCAACAACAGTATTTCCCAGTCGCCAACAAGCAGCAGGTGCAGCATAATTCAGCCTCACAGCAGTCCAAGGTCCCTCCCTGGTAGGACTAATCTGGATAAACCCAGATTTTGTCTGAGTGTTAAAGGACTTCCCACTCTTTTCAACTTCAAGTTGAGGAGACAAGTAAACAGCCAATTTTATTCTTCCTGATGAATTCATTTCTTTTCCTTCACTAGTCATCATCTGTAGTTCATGGTGAGATAAGACACCATAAAAAAAGAAGCTAAAAGGGAAACAGTAATATTTTCCACATTTTCTTTTCAAGAGTAATATACAAAGAAGAAGGAACACAAGAGAAAATCACCATAGACCGCGAAGAGGACAATGCTAGCCAATTGAGTTCAAGTGAACTATTGTAAGACACTGGATTCTCCTGGGGTCTAGATATATGGTTTAGAGGAGCTGATGAATAACCAACAATATCACCTGCAAAGAATAGTTCAAATTAAAAATGTAGCACCACATATTGAACTAATCTGTATCAAGTTGCAAACTCAGGTGCCTGTTAAGCTATAGATACAAATACAACATGACCGGTAGAAATTCTGATCAGGCTTTAAGCATTAATTTCTAGAAACACATTCTCATTTTCCGTACAAAAAAAAGTTTGTAGTTAATGAGAAGACCTATCTTTATGATTCGATAAAAGATCCCTAAGCTTAAGCTTGTGCATGAATAAATCCAATTAGAGGAATATCTCAATAGCAAGGGCCACCTCAGAAGCCAATGAAGAGAAACTAATGAATGTAGTAGGGTCAGTAAAAAATCAGGTTTCTACTACAAAAACCCACGCTTTTACTTGCAATTCAAGAAAATATCATGGGATGTACGCCCCACAAGTTTCTGTATGGTTTTAAACCCATTTCATGCTTCCAAATGTTCTATTCCAAAGAGTTCCAAGTCAAATGGGAAACTTTGAGAACTTTTCTTTGTGATAACTTACACAACTAATCAATGAATAATGACATGAATATCCATAAAAGAGATGAAAAAAGTAGCCCCATAAAAAGACATCAACCTATTCACTTGGGAAATGTATCATGTTACTAAATTACAATCAGTATAATGAAGTGGAAGCATTAATAACTCAATTTGCTATGAAAACAAGTAGCAGATGGTTTTGTGAAGACACAGGTTCCAGTGATGAAGAATCCGTATGAGGCCTTTATCCAAACACGCACAGCTATATGTCTTAAGTTTAACTTTTATCTTAACATAAGCTGGCTGCAATTAACCAGATTCTGCTTCTTTCTGATAAGCAGATTCAAGAATGTAACTAGACTTCCCAATTACTGCTCTTGACCCTATCATAATAATTTTTTCACAATCATTCCACTCATTATACAACTGTTTTACTGACTAACCAAATCTAAATAAGTTCACCAGTTCTTGAGTGTGACCAACAAAGAGAAGATTTTCGGATATATTGAAACTCTTGATCGCTTGAGTTCATGAAAATCGGAAAGTGGTAAAAGGACAAAATCCCCAGAAATCAGTAGCTAAGAATACCTCTTCCCATATCCATCACGACAAGCTCCAGAATGCAAAAATCCTGTTTGGAAATGGAAGCACGTGATCGAAAATTTTCAGAAAACAATGAGAAAAAAGCCAAACTTTAAATAAATTGCAAGATAACAAAAACACCGAACAACCAAAAACATTAGTAGTATATACAGAAATTCTAGAGAGGAAAATTTACTATAGACAATAGATCCAAATGTTGCGACATCATAACCTTAAAAGACTTGTGTCTTATATGTGTTAGACATAGATGACAGAATTTAACTAGTAAAAATATATGGCAATATCCCTCGACAACTACAATTCATGCACGTAGGTGGAAAATGCTACACTAATATTCAGAATTATTGGAGGGAAAGATGGCTTGGGGAGGGGGAGGGTGAAAGGGAGCTGGGTGCCCCTACTTATCTATATTTGAAAAACAAAAATTATCTATTTACTTAATCCTTCATAATTCAGATGCTACCTCCATTTAATGTCCTTTACCTCCATTTAATGTCCTTTACTATATTTCTTTTGAGATCTAATATAATGACATGGCCTCAGGGTACCAGTTTGGCTCTCAACTACAGGGTGCAATGGAAGGAAGATGTATCTTTGATATGCTTTATCTCTCTTTTGTGACCTCTATATGATCCTAAATGGTACCAAGCACACATCGAGAGAGGGGGCGCATTGTGCTAGGCAAGTCAAATGAATTTTCTCCTTGTTTTGGTGATTGAAAATCCTCATGATAAAGCACATTGAAGAACCTTGACTCGGAGAGCCGTTCAGTGCTGTTATTATATCTGACAAGTGCTATGTGATCACCAGTTGTACTCAGTGCAGTCCAGCCAATTGCTTAATAATGTATGTTCCAGCGACTCCAGAAGCAGACATAAAAATGTTGTGTTTGCAGGAAACACAGAATATAAGATTGCAGTTGTTAAGCATAATATGAGCAGATTGTTTTTTGTTTATATACAATTGAAAATAATTTTCAGCAATAAACCCTTAAAAGACTTTATTTCTGTATCAAAGATGGAATAAACAAGAGGTACACAAAATCAGCACCATACAATGGAGTTCAATCCGAGAAGTTCATGTAATTGTCTATAAAACTTGGAACGTCACAAGGTGCTACAAATATTAACCCCCCCTTCTCCCCCCACCCCCTCAAAACATAAAAAGAGCATTATGGAGTATAGAATACTCTGTTTTCAACACCTTCAAAAACACTTCCATTTCTGCCTCAGTACAGTTAACATTGTAATGATAGAAGTTCATTTGTATTTGCTTCTTTCAACCATTTCCAAATTCAAGCTATAGAAGACTGACTAAACAACTTAACATAAGAATCTTTCAAGCTGAAATTGAGTTTAACCCATTACGGCCAACAATTCATTGAATCTGAACTTCTAGATGATTATTTATTAAAGGATCAATTGATTCAATTTTAAACTAGATGCGACCTCTATGGCACTACACATTCTATGAGCAAACAGAGGTGATATGTGGTAATTGTTTATGTATAGGGCAGATGTAATATCATAGTAATATGATTTCATGATGCACAATTCCTACAAGACTTTTGTGGAGGCAGAGAGTACAGACCGGTGAACCAACTTTGAAGAAAAATACTTCATTCCATTTCACTGAGATTACATCAGAAGATATAGAACCATATGAGTTATTGCCACGAGTACGTGCACTTTGTTGAGTGGACAGAGATTGACAAGGGTGACTCTCATCTGGAGCAAGACGGACTTCTACTGCATACTCATGAGAAGACAAGCCTTCAACCTGTTGGAACTGCATTTCAAAGCCATAAATATAAGCTAAAACACACTTTTTGGTATACTTCCTGTATACGGGAGTTCTCTCCCTTTTGATTAATACAATTTACCTTATCAAAAAAAAAAAAAAATGTAATAACTCATACAACAAGATTCCCAAGATTTCAGACAAGAATTAATAAACATGTTATAGATGAGCCAACTTGATCAGAATTAGCTGATTCCAACTAAAAGTTTAAATCCCCAGGGCAGAGTATTCAAAAGCTAAAAGCGCAAAAAAGCGCCAAACTCTATCGGAGTTTTAAGCGCAAAGCGTAATTAAGGCTTGGGCTTTAGCGACGGTAAGCGCCAACGCAGAAAATAAAAATAGAAATGTAATGCATTGAAGAATAGTTATTTGGATAAAAGAATGACAAACTATAATTAAGCTCTATGTATGCTAATGTGACCTTAAAACTAGAACCTATGGGTCAAGGTGCTCACGCCTTAACAACACTCGGTCAGATACAGGAAAATTTTCTTTATTTATTAACCGATCGGTTTGGTAATGTATTCGTTTTTATTGAATTTTTTTTTTGAAACATACCCTAATTATGGTTATAGATTTATAATGGAACCTATGGTTTCTTTAAAAACAATATCGGTTCGGTCGGTTAGATTGGTTTTCAAAGAACCATTTACACAACCATAGGCTATGTTCGCACTCCATACTGAAATACTTCTAATGTGTATGTCTTCACTTAGACCCTTATAGAGGATAGAATCTCAACAACCACTTCCCCAGTAAATGTTTCTAGGTAGCAAATCACTTAAACCCTAACTACTTCGCAGGACTACCAGTCAAGAAGATGATTTTCTTCTCTCTCCTCCAGAGCACAACATGCACAAGTATCTCGGTTTTGTTGAATTGTTCAATACACGCCCTCATGTGTATGGTTCAGAACCTATTCCTTAGTCCAAGTCCATAGAACTATTTTTTTATGAAGGGTAACAGTGAAACTCGACCTAGGATGCTAGTTATAACACAATATTGAATAGTGCAAAAACCTTTGGTTATACGCTAAATCTTTTGAAGAGGAAACACGATTTATTTATTTGTCTTCAACAATTTTATTCTGTCATAGAAAGTTCTTAATAAAGACATGAAATAGAGCAGAATTTACATAGACAGTCTCATGACTTGAAAAAAGAAGCAATATGCAACTCCACAAACATCAATTATGAAACTACTAGTAATTTTCTTAATTTCCACGTCCTCTATTAAACACAAACTCTCTGAGTCATTTGGTGCTGACGTATCTTACACAAAACCTTTAGCTTTTCTATTAGCATTATCAAAGAAACATACCTCTGCCTCTGCTATTATTATTGTCAACATTGATTTGCCTTTTTCAAAAAGACTTCCGTTCAAGTGTGAATCCAACATATTCTTTGCAACAGGTACTTTAATTGGTTTGCTATCTCCAGACGGCATTTTAGTTATGCTAGGTAGTCCCCTGATTTCCGCAGCTCTTATGAAAATGTCCTGACCAAGTTTATTCTGTGGGATAATGAAATAATTTCTTCTGTGATGAACATCAATGATGGACCTGCTTCCTCCAATTGGTGAGACTGCATCCTGCAAATAAAATTCGAAAAATGGGGATATGTCTGTCACTAACAGGCAGTGGCGGATGTAGTGTAGTATCACCGGGTTCAACTGAACCCATAACTTTTGACGCGGAGTAAAAATATGTGTAAAGATTCATTAAAATTACAAAAATAACAGATATGAACCCATAATGCTAAAAACTTTAAAAGTTGAACCCCATAAGAGGATGAGGAGTATATGCTAGATATCTCATACACTACCTTATGACGTACAGTTGATTGGATATTTAGTTTGACTAATTTCTTAAATTACTCAAGTAATGTGTCCCAGATATTCGGTAGCATGAAATCAAAAAGTGGTAATATCTCATGTATATGCACAAGTAACAGCAGGTAGACGGAGTGAAATTTATAGTGTCAAGTAATGATATCCTTGAGTGTGTGTGCTTCATGATGAAGAAATTGATACCGGGCTAGAATATTTATTAAAGTAAGAAGATTTGCCTGGTAGGATTCCTTGACATTGCTCAGATTATTCCAGCTGGCATAAGCCTGAAATATTGTGTTGGCATTACACACAGATATATTTAAGTTCAAATCCCCAGTAGATGCAAGACGAAGCTGCGAAGCTGCACCAGGAGCATTCACGTCGTACTGATACCTGAATATTAAAAAAAATCAGTCTAAATAAAAAATCCTAAAACTGAGGTCCTCTAATACATGCTGAACATTCTGCAAAAAGAAGGATTATAGGCTAGGCTGAAACAAAATTGCCCAAGCAACTACATCTCTCTGATAAGGACTATGCAGAATGTTGAACCCGAAATATAAGTAGACCTCTCACAAAAGCAAAGTTTGCCAGTCAAACACAGGCATAGAATTCAGAGTCGGAATAATTTGACAAATCATTCTTGCTTTCCAGTATACACACAATTCGTACTATAATGGCAAGGTTGAAACAAGTTAGTGGTCCAGCCCACAGTTATGATCCATATTATCGAAGGCCGGAAAAAAGGTCATTGCAATTGCACCTGAACATGTATAATATGTTAATTATTGGAAAATCAAACAATATTTGGGCAAATTACCACAAAAAAAAGGGATAATATTTGGCAAGACAAGAAAGTCACTTGCTCTTTGTTCACAAAATAGATAATTTGAATGGAGTTAAATAACTTGCATATAAACAGTCGTTCCACAAGCAAGTAATGTATGGATTTCATCTAAGAAACATGAAGAGGAAGAGAGCCTTTTATACGGTGTGTCACGGTAGAGTACCAGGGTCCCAAAATTCTAGTTTTTATTGCAAGGAAAATATTAATGTAAGAAGCACTGGGAAGTTCACAAAAGTTTCGAAGAAAAACCTCAATAATCCATCAACTGGCTCCAAAAGAGGCTCCCAAGAGTCATACTTATCATTGTATGATCTAGCGGCCAAGGAGAAGGTCGCACTGGAATTCAGATAGTCAGACCTTTGATGTAGATTGAAAGTTATGCCACTGAAAGACACGTTACATAGAGGAACCATCTGCAGATCGAGTAGAACAGTAGAGATGTCAGTAGACAACAGATAGACCCTGTCAATGTAATCCAGAATAACCAATAGCACGTAGAAGCATTAAGTCGAGGAAATTTGGAAACTTGTTTACATGCTACTACATCAAAAGGTGATCATACATTATTCTTGATATTATAGCAAGGAGATGACACATAGGAGAACGTTCTAGTAATACAAGTTGACAGAAGATGTTTTTGCAGTTTACATGTGTCTATAACCTAACAGAAGTATCGTCAACACAATTGCTGTTTATGCTATCAATAATACACCTAGTTGCAGAAGAAATTAAAGCTACTGGAAAGCATAAATAGATTACCAAGCCACCATAATCATCAAAGAGGGCTGCAGAGAATGTTCTGATTTCTGCGTCAACCACCATATCATCTGGACCACTAGCCATATCTCGATCAGCAAGCTTTAAAGCAAGCCTCTTTGGAGGCTTCTTGAAACCACTGCGAACAATAAAGGTTCCTAACTCATCTCCAATAACCCATAAACTAAATGGCTCCTTCATAAATTTAGCATCAGATGTATCCCAAATGCTTTGTTCCGAAAATTGATCACTGGCAACAATATCACTGCGGATGCATCTTAAGGAGTCAAAATCAGATTGCTTTGGTGCACCTTTACATGCTATACAACCCAAGGACACAAAGCCTGGAGGAGGCTGAGGCATCCAAAAAGATATGCTATCAACTGATCTATGTTTCTTCATCTGTCCCACAAGCTTAAAATCTGAAGGGGCTTTGTAAAGCTCATCACAATCATGAAGTACGATACAAGTATTTGGAGGCTCATACCCTTGAACTGCAATATCACCAAAATATACCTTCCCTTGAGGAATAATAGGGCGCCATATAGATAATTTCTTTCTAGATCCAGAACCTTGATTCCACCAAATTAACCTAAATGTTGCAATGGCTTCAGACCTGCGACCAGAGTTTACAGTGGATGACCTCTCTGATTGAACTGCATGATTTCGACTAGAGGAAGCCCCGGTTTCTGAGCTCTTTGATGTTTCAGAGAAATCTCTGGGAAGCCCAAAGAAAATATGCCGAAGATCATATGCTCTGCCACACAACTCCAAAGTAGTTGGATCTGAAGGCAGGAAGGTACCAATGGAATTATCCACGCGCCAGAATGCCAAGTTGGAAGATCTGAGACAAGACTAACTACAGGTTAGAATACATTTTATATTGAACTAAAAATCATATGTTGATATCTGTAACTGCATTACAGACCAGTAAAATTAAGTACAGGCATGCAAAACTAATGTGAGTAGTATGATTAGACTTAAACTTAACTTGGAAGAAACGCACAAGACGAGAACAGATTTGTTTTACCACGGGTGTTAAATACTACTTCCACCTATGATCCCATGAATTAGAAAGAAAACAAATCAAATAACATCACATACCTACTCATAATGTCAATATTAACACAATCTCTCAGATCACATGGTGAAACTAAAGAAGCTAAGATGCACCAGGCTGACGATATTGGAGGTTGCATCCTTCCAGGAGAGACTACACAGCCCACTGCAACATAACCTTTAGGTGCTTTAGGGAACCAAATGGAACAGGTGCTATCTTCTTCAGATAAACACGTGGTTGTACCCAATTCACCATCCTTGTATGAGGATGAGGGCCAAATAAGCATGAAAGACTCTGGCCTCTTTACTCTGACAAAGCTGGTATTCACAGCAATGATTCCTTTTGTGGGTGGCTTGTCTCTGTTGAACTAGAACAGTTAGTGTCACAGGCAAATTTGCAAAGGCAATAGAGAAAACAAATCTGTGGAGATTTACTAACGTTGGTGTCAGATAGTCACCAACTGTTGCATAACCAGGCGGAGCACGAGCTCTCCAGAAAGCATATATCTGGTTAGACGGACCTGTGATGAAACAATCAACAAATGTCATTTTCATCAGTTTAGATCTCTCTTTAATGCATGGAAAAAGTAAATTACTCTGTTTGGATGCAATGTGTCATACTTTTGATTGTCCCAATTTTGTCAAACTCGGAGCACACCACCGTCAATTTCTTTGATGTGGTCCTCAAAAATGCCAAAATATCATCTTCAACTTCCAAAAACAGTCTTAAGATGCTGAATGAAAAGTTCATAAAAATATCGGAGACAGCCAACTGTATATTTGACTTTCCGGAAGCATTAGAGAACTTCACAGAGGTATCAAAAGGTTCCACTATTCTAACTCCATTGCTCTCCATAGTTAATCCAAGAACATTTGCATTCACGTCAAAGGTATCGCCTTTTAGAACAATCCTGGAAACATCATGGTCAAGTTGTTACATAATACTTTTAAGAGAAAGCAGAGCAAGGGACGACCAGGCATCCTCAAGTTACAGTGTGAAAAAACAATAGAAAGACAAGATTTATTGATTACTTGCTGATTTATGAATACAAGACACCTTTTTATAGCAATTAACTATTTCATAGTGCTCTGGATATATTAATAGGCTTTGTGTCCCACATTGGAACATAGGTAGAATGTACCGTGTAAAGTATGTGTAAAGTAAGTATATGTATAAGTAGGGCTCAGAGTAAGGAAATAGTTATGACACATAGCAATAATATTTTTCCTGCCTATATTTCTCACATGGTATCAGAGCCGGGACAATACCAAGTCTTCATATACCCGATGTTGGGCCCCGATCATATTATTCACGCTCCAGATATCCTAGTCCTGAGCATGCGGGGGAATGTTGGTTTCCCACATGATAACAACTACTAGTACTACTACTAAAAATAACTTGAAAGTAAATGAAATATTAAGAAAAAGTGGAAGCAAAGACTTGTACTTTATCCCCTACATACACCAGAGGCATATTTTTTAATTTCAACATCATTGCAGTCACGCGAGCTAAATCCATCAGTCATTACAGCGAAAGCTACAAGGACTGCGAAAGCTACAAGGACTGATGGAAACACACACAACGTAAGAATAATGCATACTTCAATGTCAAACCAATATGAGATTTATCGTTCCAAACATAAATCTTACGTGTTTAGATGAGGTCGATTCATTCAATTAAACATGGGACCTGAGCAAGCAAATGTCTTGTATTCAATATCATTGTCACCCGTCATCAAAAAGTTTTCACAAACTTAGCCATAAAAGGAAATCAAGATAGGGGTAAGGTCTGCGTACACACTACCCTCCTCGGACCCCACTTTGTGGGATTACACTGAGTTTTTTGTTGTTGTTGTAGCCATAAAAAGAAATCAAGCCCGTACGCGAAGGAATGCATTGCAGATCCAAAATAAATAGAAGTGCTCACAGTTTTAAGCTTTTAGAGGAGGCAAATTACACAAATGGACAATCTTCTTTCTTACACTAAATTGAAACAAGTAGAGGATGCTTAGTCTGCCGTGAACCTCAAACCATAGAAAATCTTGAAAGGAAGCTTGCTTTGCAAATGAAAGGTAGCACAAGAGCTCTTGGACACTAGGATGACAAAACCCGCATGATCGCTTATTAACCCGATCAGTCTTTGATAACTATGGGTGTGTTTGGTATAACGGTGTAAACTGTAAAGTACAGAGACAATAGAGCAATTTCTCTTCTCTTGTATTCAAAAAGTAACAAGTATATATACAGGTACATAGAGTCCTAACTATGGAAAGAATAAAAAAGGAAATCCTACAAATCTGCTGTGAATCCCTATATGCTAGCTATGTATACTGCATAAGATTATGTCTATATTCATTATCTAAAACTCCCCCTCAAGCTGGAGCATAGATATTGATCACGCCCAGCTTGTTACAAAGGTAATCAACTCGAATTCCATCCAACGCCTTTGTGAACAAATCAGTCGGTTGTTCTCCTGTCTTCACGTAGCCAATGGAGATCAAGTTCTCCTGAATCTTCTCACAAATAAAATGGCAGTTAACCTCAATATGCTTAGCTCTTTCATGATACACCGAATTTGGCGCAATATGGAGGGCAGCTTGATTGTCACACCAGAGTTTTGCTGGTATTGGATGATCCAACCCAATTTCAGTCAAAAGATGATGTATCCACATAATCTCACATGTAGACTGGGCCATAGCTCTATACTCGGATTCTACATTGGATCGAGATACAACACTTTGCTTCTTACTCCTCCATGATACCAAGTTTCCTCCAACAAAGACACAATAACCTGTAGTAGATCTTCTATCAATTTTGGATCCAGCTCAGTCAGCATATGCAAAACACTCAATACGAGTATGATTGTGATTGCTATATAATATGCCAAGTCCAGGAGCTCCTTTCAAGTAACACAAAATCTGTTCCAAAGCTGTCCAATGTTTGACCGTTGGTGCAGACATGAACTGGCTAACAACACTTACCGCAAAAGCAATATCTGGACGAGTCACGGTGAGGTAGTTTAATTTCCCAACTAACCTCTCTCTGGATCGCCAAAAGGATCAATCATCTTTCATGAGATGCACATTAAGAACCATTGGCGTACTGCAAGGTTTAGCTGCCAACTTTCCAGTTTCTACAAGCAAGTCAAGAACGTACTTTCTTTGAGACAAAAGAATCCTTCTTGCTTCTATTTACTTATACTCCTAAAAAAGTATTTCAACTGGCCCAAGTCCTTTGTATGAAACCTAGTATGCAGAAAAGACTTGAGGGAAGAAATCCCGGCAATAGTCACTTCCTGTGATAACAATTGCATCAACATATACAACAAGGAGAATAGTGCCAGCTATTGATTTCCGATAGAAGACCGAGTGATTGCACTTACTCATTTTCAGCCCAAACTCCTGAACTACCTCACTGAACTTGCCAAACCAAACTCCTGAACTACCTCACTGGAAATTTCAAATTTGAAAATTGGTGGCTGGAGACTGAAGGCTTCTCTGACAGAGTCCAGAACTGGTGGTCATCCTTCATCTTTGAAGGTAGACCGGATTATATCCTTGCTTGCAAACTAAAGGCCTTGAAAGGCAAACTGAGAGAATGGAGCTTGAATAGCTATGGCAATTTGGAGAGGGGGAAAAATATTATACTTAACCAAATAGCTGAGTTGGATGCTATCCAACAACAGAGGAATCTTAATGAGGAGGAGCTGGCCGGGAGAACAAACCTTTCCATAGAATTTGAAGAATATGCTACAAAGGAGGAAATTGCCTGGAGACAAAGATCTAGGGCTCTATGGCTGAAACAGGGAGATAGGAATACCAAGTTCTTCCAAAGAACTGCCAATGCACATAAAAGATTCAACAACATCAGCAAATTGGAGGTAAATGGGGAGAGTATTGAGGAGCCAGCTGTGATCAAAAAGGAGATTATCGACTTCTACCAGAAGCTATACTCTGAATCAGAAGTATGGGGACCAACCTGTAATATGAACAATTGCCCTTCTATTTCTGAAGCTGAAGTATAGACATTGCAAAATGTTTTCGAGGAGAATGAAGTTTTTGAGTGCTTAAAAGCTTGTGCAATAGACAAAGCGCCGGGACCGGATGGGTACACTATGGGTTTCTTCATCAAATGCTGGGATGTGGTAAAACCAGACATCATGGCTACTATTCAAAACTTTCATTCCCATGAGTTCTTTGAAAAGAGCTTCAATGCCACTTATGTGGCATTGATTCCTAAGAAGGGTGGTGCCAAGGAATTAAGGGACTTTAGGCCTATCAACCTCATAGGCAGCATCTATAAACTAATCTATAAAAGGGTGATACACAAAATTGGTAGACTCTTAGCAAATGGCATTTATAAAAGGGAGACAAATCACAGATGCAGTACTGATTGCAAATGAATGTGTAGACTCCAGACTCAAGGAGAAGAAGATGAGAATTATGTGCAAATTAGACATTGAAAAGGCATTTGACCATGTCAACTGGGAATTTTTGCTAGGAACTCTCCAAAAGATGGGATTTGGCAGGAAATGGGTCAACTGGATCAGATTCTGTATAAGCACTGTCAAGTTCTCCATCCTGATCAATGGAGCCCCTGAAGGTTTTTTCCCCTCGGAAAGGGGCTTGAGACAAGGAGATCCCTTATCCCCTTTCCTGTTCACTCTTGCTATGGAAGGGCTTAACAATATGTTAAGAACATCACAGGGCAATGGATGGATCAAAGGCTTCAATGTTGCAAAAAACCAAATAGACAGATTTGAAGTTACTCACCTCCAATACGCAGATGATACCCTCATATTCTGAGATGCCGATGTGACCCAAGTAAAGTATCTAAGAGTGATCCTCATAATCTTCGAAGCCATCTCTGGCCTACATATCAACTGGAGGAAAAGCCAGATTTTTCCGGTAAATGGGGTCTTTAATATCCAATTGCTGGCAGGTATTCTGGGAGGTGAAATTGGTTCTATCCCAACCACTTACTTGGGGATGCCTTTGGGTGCTAAAAGCAAATCCAAGGATATATGGAATGGAGTTCTAGAAAAGTGTGAGAAAAAGCTGGCAAGATGGAAATCTAACTCTATTTCTTTGGGTGGTAGATTGGTCCTCATTAACTCTGTGCTTGATGCCCTCCCCACATACATGATGTCCCTATTTCCTATACCTGCCAATATAGAGAAAAGACTGGACACCTTGAGAAGAAACTTCCTTTAGTATGGCAACAAAGAGAGGAAGGGTTTTCACCTAGTCAAATGGAAAACATTGACCCTCAATAAAAAGAAGGGAGGTCTAGGGGTCAGGAACTTGAAACTGCAGAACAAAAGTCTTTTGATGAAATGGCTCTGGAGGTTTACAAGGGAGGATCAAGCTTTGTGGAGCAAGGTTATAAAGGCTAAGTATGGAAAAGAAGGATTCTGGATGACTAAGCAGGTTAACAATGCTTATGGAGATCTATAAGGATTATGTGGCTAAACCTTGCTGTCAAACTTCAATTCAAAGTAAGAGATGGAAGGAAAACACTCTTTTGGGAAGATAACTGGTTAGGTATTGGCTATCTTATGAACCCTTTTCCTGACATTTATGCCCTGAATCAACAACACAGAGCCACAGTACACCATCTTAGAGGGACAAATGCTTGGAATCTCACCTTCAGAAGACCTTTACATGATTGGGAGCTGCCCAGAATTACAGATTTTTTCAATACTCTGGAGCTATGTAATGGACTACAGGAGGGAGATGACACACTTAGATGGTGCCAAAACAGCATTGGGGTGTACATAGTCAGATCAGCCTACAAATACCTAAATCAAGATGGTGGACAAGTCAACCTATGGCCTTGGAAACACATCTGGAGGGTCAAAATACCATACAAAGTGGCATGTTTTGTCTGGCTGGTAGCTAGAGAAACAGTTTTAACACATGATAACCTGAGGAGAAGGGGAATATCAATCTGCTCGAGATGTTACTTATGTGGCAAGAGGTAGAGACAATCAGTCATCTGTTTCTACATTGTAGAGTGACTAGTCAGCTGTGGGACTTATTCGTCAACCTCAGAGGCATTAGATGGTCAATGCCAGGAAGAACATCTGAACTATTGTCAAGCTGGAATGAAGGGGGGAAGTGCACTGCCTCCAACAAAGACAGATGGAAAATTGTCCCTGCAACTATTTGGTGGACAATATGGAAGGAGAGGAGCAAGATGCTTTGAAGATTCAACTAGTTCTATTCAGAAAATTAAGATGAATTGTATTCTTCTTTTTTGTTTTTGGGGTAAAGCAGAATACAATGTTGACTTAGAGTCAATTCTACAAGTTCTAGACTCCTTGTAAGATGAGCAAGGATTAGATTAGGAAGCTCTGTAAGCTTTTGTAAACTCTTTTTGGCTTCCAGCACAACCTTTGTGCTGAAGATTGATTAATACAAAAAATACCTGTTACATTGTCAAGAAAAAAAAAGCTTCTCATTAAGGGTAGAATTGTAAGTTTAACCAAAATTGTTTCCAAATTTAGAAAGGGGTCATTCTTTTTTTAACGGACCAAAAAGGAAATAGATTCACATAAACTGGAACGGAGGGAGTAGTAAATAACTCTAATCCCATATGCCTTGGGCTCATTGTATCATGGTCAAGATATGTGAATAATATATTTTCCCAAATCCCCGTTATGCAGTTACCAGCGAGTCCGGGAAAGTCACTTTGCCTTTTTCCGGTTACTTTCAGGCTGTTTATTTACTAAATCCCTTCTCCGGTGGGTTTTCTTACGAAAAATAACACCACAAGCAGGTGCGGATTTCTCAGGCGACCAAACCCTAGAAAACCACACCGGCAGAACCCCGTCCATGCACTCTCACGTGCCTCCAGAGTTTCTGACGCCGGCGGTGCGTCAGACCCACACGCCGGCGCGGGAACACTGTTCGAGCCATCTTTTTCGAAAATTTCTTCAGGACAGTCTAATCGTCTACTAATTCCGACCCTACCCATACCATTTTCGTTTGATTCTGACAACTTTTAGTTTTTCCGGCGACTACACAATAATTTTCCGGCAAAAACAGTGTCTCCTTCGTCTGTTTTTAGAGAGTTTTCAATTGATTCTTTCTGTTATTTGGTGATAATTTTATAGACCTCTCTTCAATCCAACGATGTCTTTGGGAGTTGATGCTTTCGGGTCTAAAAACTCGGGCTCTAGTAGTTCCAGTGTTATGATTACCTCAAAACTTTTAATGGAAAGTTCAAACTACTTAGCTTGAGCTTTATCTGTCAAACTGTGGTGTAAAGGTAAAGGTGTTCAAGATCATTTAATCAAGAAGTCTAGCGAAGGAGATGAAAAGGCCAAAGCACTTTGGGAGAAGATTGATGCTCAATTATGCAATATTCTGTTGCGAACTATTGATTCCAAGTTGATGCCCTTGTTTCGTCCATTCTAAACATGTTATTTGGTTTGGGAAAAGGCTCGCACTTTATACACTAATAACATATCTTGTTTCTATGATGTGATATCGCGGATGACAAATTTAAAGAAACATGAATTAGATGTCTACTTACTTGGGACAAGTACAAGCGACGTCATAGAGGAATTTGAGAAGTTGATGCCAGTTTCTGCTAGTGTTGGAAAGCAACAAGAGCAGCGACAAAAGATGTTTCTAGTTCTTACTCTTGCTGAACTTCCTAATGATCTTGACTTAATACGCGATCAGATTTTGGCTAGTCCGACTATCCCCACAGTTGATGAATTATTCTCTCGATTACTTCGCCTTGCTGCAGCACCAAGTCACCCAGTGATCTCATCACATACACTTGACTCATCTGTTCTCACATCCCAGTCAGTGGACAATCGGGCATCTCAAACTATTGAGAATAGACGAGGAGGAGGTCGTTTTGGAAGATCTAGACCCAAGTGCTCTTATTGTCATAAACTTGGACACACCCGTGACGTGTGCTATTCTTTACATGGCCGTCCACCCAAAAATGCTTATGTTGCTCAGACCGAGACTACAGGTAACCCGGGATTTTCTTTATCTGAAGGGGAGTATAATGAGTTCCTTCAGTATCGAGCAAGTAAGCAGACATCTGCACAAGTAGCCTCTGTTGCTCAGACTGATACTTCTGTTGCTGGTAATTCTTTTGCTTGTGTTTCCCAGTGTAGTACTCTTGGACAATGGGTAGTGGACTCAGCCGCTTCTGATCATATCGCTTATAATAAATCACTTAGTCAAATATTGTGTATTCACAGTCTCTTCCCACTGTTACTTTAGCCAATGGGTCTCAAACTAAAGCAAAAGGAGTTGGACAAGCGAATCCCCTACCCTCCGTCACTCTAGATTCCGTTCTTTACGTCCTTGGCTGTTCTTTTAATCTTGCATCTGTTAGTTGTTTGACTCGTGCCCTCCATTGTGGTATATATTTTATTGATGATTCTTTTATTATGCAGGACCTCAGTACGGGACAGACGATTGGAACAGGACTTGAATCAGAAGGTCTTTACTGCTTTAACTCGCTCAACTCCTCCAAGGCATGTCTAGTTACAGATCCTCCGGACCCAATTCACAGACGTTTAGGACATCCAAGCTTATCCAAGCTTCAGAAGATGGTGCCTAGTTTGTCTACATTAGATTGTGAGTCATGTCAGCTCGGGAAACATACTCGAGCCTCCTTTCCTCGTAGTATTGAGAGTCATGCAGAGTCTGTTTTTTCTTTAGTTCATTCTGATATATGGGGTCCTAGTAGAGTCAGTTCAACCTTGGGATTTCGTTATTTTGTTAGTTTCATTGATGATCATTCAAGATGTACTTGGATTTTCTTAATGAAAGATCACTCTGAGTTGTTTTCTATATTCCAGAATTTTTGTGTTGAAACCAAAAATCAATTTGGTGTTTCTATTCGCACTTTTCGCAGTGATAATACCTTAAAATATTTATCCTCTCAATTTCAGCAGTTTATGGCCTCTCAAGGAATTATTCATCAGACCTCTTATCCTTATCCTTATCCTCCTCAACAAAATGGGGTTGCGGAGAGAAAGAATAGGCACATCATTGAGACTGCTCGCACACTTCTCATTGAATCTCATGTTCCGTTGCGTTTTTGGGGCGATGCAGTTCTCACAGCTTGTTATTTGGTTAATCGGATGCCTTCATCTCCCATCCAGAATCAGATTCTGTATTCAATATTGTTTCCCTAGTTACCCTTATACTCTCTTCCCCCTCGTGTTTTGGGAGCACTTGTTTCATTAATAACTTGGCCCCTGGGGAAGACAAGTTAGCTCCTCGTGCTCTCAAGTGTGTCTTCCTTGGTTATTCTCGTGTTCAGAAGGGATATCGTTGTTACTCACCTTATCTTCATAGGTACCTTATGTCATCTAACGTCACATTTTTTTAGTCTAAACCTTTCTTTACCTCTTCTGACCACCTTGATATATCTGAGGTCTTACCTATATCGGCCTTTAAGGAGTTTACTATAGCTCCTCCTTCACCTTCCGCCACAGAAGTCTTACCCATTCCAATCGTTAGGGAGTCTAGTATGGCCCCTCTTAGATCCCTAGATCCCCAGCCACAGGAACACCACTCTTGACTTATCAAAGTCGTCCGCACCCAGCATCAGACCCAACTGATTCACATCCTGCACCTGGCCCTGCTCCTACTGCAGACTTGTCTATTCCTAGTAACCGATTGCACTTCGGAAAGGTATACGAACTACACTTAATGTTAATCCTCATTATATCGGTTTAAGTTATCATCACCCTATTATCAGGTGAAGCATTGTCTCATCCAGGATGGCGACAGGCTATGACGACGAGATGTCTGCTTTACATACGAGTGGTACTTGGGAGCTCGTTCCTCTTCCTTCAGGTAAATATACTGTTGATTGTCGCTGGGTGTATAAAGTCAAGGTTGGCCCTGATGGCAAGATTGATCGACTTAAGGCCCGTCTTGTTGCCAAGGGATATGCTCAGATATTTGGGCTCGATTACAGTGATACCTTCTCTCCCGTGGCTAAGGTAGCATCAGTCCGTCTTTTTCTATCCATGGCTGCTGTTTGCCATTGGCCTCTCTATCAGCTGGACATTAAGAATGTTTTTTTACACGGTGACCTTGAGGATGAAGTTTATATGGAGCAACCACCCGGGTTTGTTGCTCAGGGGGAGTCTCGTGGCCTTGTATGTCGCTTCTGCCGGTCACTTTATGGTCTAAAGCAGTCTCCTCGAGCCTGGTTTGGTAAGTTCAGCACAGTTATCCAGGAGTTTGACATGACTCGGAGTGAAGCTGATCACTCTGTGTTTTATCGGCATTCTGCTTCGAGTCTCTGTATTTATCTGGTGGTCTATGTTAATGATATTGTTATTACCGGCAATGATCATGATGGTATTACTAAATTGAAGCAACATCTCTCTCAACTAAGGATCTGGGCAAACTAAAGTATTTTCTGGGTATTGAGGTCGCTCAGTCTAGCTCAGGTATTGTGATATCACAACGGACGTATGCCTTAGACACTCTTGAGGAGACAGGAATGACAGGTTGTAGACCGATTGACACTCTGATGGATCCGAATTCTAAACTTCTGCCAGGACAGGGGGAGCCGCTTAGCGATCGCGACTGGTTGGTAAATTAAATTATCTCACAGTGACTAGACCTGACATTTCCTTTCTTATGAGTGTTGTAAGTCAGTTGATGGATTCTCCCTGTGATAGTCATTGGGATGCAGTTGTCCTTATTCTTCGGTATATAAAATCGGCTCCAGGCAAAGGGTTATTATTTAAGGATCGAGGCCACGAGCAGATCGTTGGATACTCAGATGCTGATCAGGCAGGATCACCTTCTGACAGACGTAGAGATATTGTGTTTTAGTAGGAGGCAATTTGGTGTCTTGGAAGAGCAAGAAACAAAATGTAGTTGCTCGATCTAGTGCAAAAGCAGAATATCGAGCAATGGCTATGGCAACATGTGAGCTAATTTGGATCAAACAATTGCTCAAGGAGTTGAAATTTGGCGACATCAGCCAGATGGAACTTGTGTGCGATAATCAAGTTGCCCTTCACATTGCATCAAATTCGGTGTTCCATGAGAGGACTAAACACATTGAGATTGATAATCACGTCGTCAGAGAAAAGATACTCTTAAGAGATATTGCTACAAAATTTGTGAAGTCGAATGATCAGCTTGCTGATATTTTCACGAAGTCCCTCACTGGTCCTCGTATTAGTTATATATGTAACAAGCTAGGTACATATGATTTATATGCACCGGCTTGAGGGGGAGTGTTAGTTTGGTAGTTAAATAGTAGTAAATAACCCTAATCCCATATATATTAGGAGTAGGACATGTATTTTATATATATATATAGAGAGAGAGCGCTCATTGTATCATGGCCAAGATATGTGAATAATATATTTTCCCGTGTGTTCTCACAAGATGGTTGAACATCTCAAACATAACATGTGCTTCCAAACACCCTAGGTTCCACCGGAAATAGCGACTTGTTCGGAAAAAGAACACTATAAGGCACATTACCACCGAGCATAGTAGATGGCATCCGATTAATCAGAAAACAAGCCGTAGAAACCGTATCAGCCTAGAACTGTTTAGGCACCTTCATTTGCAACAAAAGTGCTCGAGCTGTCTCGAGTAGATGCCTATTCTTCCTCTCAGCAACTCCATTTTGAGAGGGTGTATCAACACATGAAGACTGATGTAACATATTGTCTCATGTAAGACTGAAATAACTCTAACATGTATTCTTTAGCATCATCACTTCTTAGAGTACGTACCGAAGCATTGAATTGAGTTTTGACTTCAGCACAAAAGGCAGAAAAGTGAGTGAACACTTCAGAGCGGCTTTTCATAAAGTAAATCCAAGTCGTTCGATAAAAATCATCTACAAAAGTGACAAATTACTTATGCCCAGTTTTAAAAACAGCCGTACATGGTCCCCCAAAACTGACTCAATTCGCTTATTAACCCTTGAACTTAATGAGATGCGATGGTGTTTTGCAAATCGACATGACTCACAATCCAATGACGAAATATTCTGAAACTGAGGACACAGCTTCTTAAACAAAGATAGAGAGGGATGTCCCAACCGACAATGTGCTTCAAAAGGAGACACAACACTGGAGCATGCAATAGGTTGTGGCTCCCATTCATCAAGAATATAGAGATCACCAGATAAATATCCTTTACCAATAACCTGCTTTGTTGTAAGATCTAAAAACAAACAATGATCGAGAAAAAACGCAACACAATAATTAAGGTCTTTGGTGATTTTACTAACAGAAATCAAATTGAAGGCCAAGTTTGGTAGACATAATACAAATGACAAGGTAATAGAGGAAGTTGGTTCAACAGTCCCAGATCCAACGCTACTACAAGTTGACCCATCAGCTACAGTAACCGGAGAGGGTGCTTTGTGTGATCGAAAGCTAGAAAAAATATTTGGATTACCCGTTATGTGATTTGTGGCACCTGAATCAATCACCCATTTATTTGAAGAGGTGAAATGACATGTTTTGTCTGACCTAGCAAAAGCAACTGAAGAAGATCCTTAATTGATTTGTGATATCGAAGGAACTTCATGAACTCATCCGAAACCAAAATTGTTGGACCAGGAGCTGTAACATTATTTCCTCCTTGTTTACTATTGGTAGCCTTATTTTTTAAACTGATAAAATTCTCAAAGTATCAAACCAGATAATAGAGAACCCAATAAAATTTCTATGTGAAGAAATACCAATTGAGCGTAATTCTTGACAGAGGAATTCTTCAACTATTAAATATACCCCTGAAGTCGCACCAATAAGAATATCTCAAACCAAGTCTGAGGTCCCAAATGTGATTAGTAAAGATCCAAACAAAATCAGCAAGCAATATGAGTTTGAAGTGATACTGACCGAGTTGGAGACAAATATTTTCAGTGTTTCAAGCACTAGAGAAACCAAATCAGAGTTTAAACCAACTATCCCAAGATAATAATCAATTCCAGACAACCAGTAATTAAGCAAAGGATGACCCCCAAATAAATAATACCAACACCAATCGGTTAAACCAAGAAAGCAATGGTTATCCCCACAAATAATAAAACAGCCCAACTCCCAAACAAGAGTCCAACAGCCACAGAAGTAAAGAAATTAGTTCTGAGATACTTACAAAGTAAAACAGAACTGTGAAACCTGAAACAACCCAAGAAGCGAACTAAACATGTTGTGAATCGAAGATCTTCTTCCAGCAAGTTCGGCTAACCAGACAAGTAACAGAAGCCGCCGAAAAGGAGAAGACGAGGATGGAGAACAAAACATAAACAAAGAGCTGACAATGCATGCACCTTCACGCACCGGCGCGTGATGAACAGACCGGAGGCTACAGGTGGCGCATGACATCCACTTTCTTCACACCCAGTCGCCGGAGATGACTGGTCAAACGATCGAGCCAATAGGCTCTGATACCATGTAAACTGTAAAATACAGAGACAATAGAGCAATTTCTCTTCTCTTGTATTCAAGAAGTAACAAGTATATATACAGGTACATAGAGTCCTAAGTATGTGATGAATAAAACAGGAAATCCTATAAATCTGCTGTGAATTCTTATAATTATGTTAGCTATGTATACTGCATAAGATTATGTCTATATTCATTATCTAACAAACAGGAAATGTTTACCGTGAAAAATATTTTCCAAAAAAATATTTTCTTGAAAAACAAGTAGTAATCCTATTCATTTTCCGGTGTTAGGCACGCAAATTAAGGAAAATAACTTCTCATGAGTATTCATAAATAATTTAGATACAATAAACATGAATCTATAAACTTTTGAGCCCACATCATAAATAAACCTCCGAACTCATAACTTTTGAACTTGTAAAATTTCGAACCTGTAAACCGAAAGATGAAAAAACTAAAACTGAAATTTTCCCGGGGGGGGGGGGGGGGGGGGGGGGGGGGGGGGGGACGGCCCTCTTTTT
>ML265579.1:30855-43257 GCA_005239495.1 Nicotiana undulata
GGGGGGGGTAGTCGGGTGGGTGATGACGGGGAAAAAACTTAAATTTGAAGACAAACCTTTTTGGAGAGAAGGGATGGGGTGGGGTTAGGTGGGTGGGTGTGGGATGGGTTAGTGAGGG
Source organism: Nicotiana undulata (assembly GCA_005239495.1). Classification (NCBI taxonomy): domain Eukaryota; kingdom Viridiplantae; phylum Streptophyta; class Magnoliopsida; order Solanales; family Solanaceae; genus Nicotiana; species Nicotiana undulata. Next base: position 30,974 of record ML265579.1, read on the forward strand.
TGGGGAAGATTGAGAAGGAGTTTTATCTTTTCCCTTCTCTTGATAAGGAAAATATTTTCCTCCAATTGGAGGAAAATAAGTTCATAAGGAAAATGTTTTCCAAAACATTTAAGCCAATCAAACATGGGAAAACTGGAAAACAATTTCCGGAAAATGTTTTCCTTCGTACCAAACACACCCTATATATTAACCAATTCTGAAAACCAAATTCTACTAATTATAGATTTTTGTCCAACATACAGGGTTTTTCCTAAGATAATTGTGAGAATGTACGGGAGAAAAATCTAATCATTAACTGTGATACAATGAACTCTATATATAATACATATTCTACTCCTACCACGTATAGGACTAGAACATTTTCTACTCGTATTACATATGAAACTCGGACTATTTACACATAACTATCTAACACTCCCCTCAAGCTGGTGCATACAAATGATATGTACCGAGCTTGTTATATATGTAACTAATACGAGACCAGTGAAGGACTTGGTGAAATATCTGCAAGCTGATCATTCGACATACAAGGCCAATACACTCCCCCACCCCTACCCCCCCCCCCCCCCCCCCCCCCCCCCCCCCCCAAGCAACAAATCCAGGTGGTTGCTGATAAACAAAAGTTGGCAGAATTGTTGCAGGAAATTTTGAAAATAGTGAGACTAAGCCGAATTTCACACTACAAAATAGGTTTAAAACGCCACCAAAAACAGAAACTTTCCTGGGAAAAGTGCATTGTTCACGCTGGAAAAAAGTTGTCCGAATTTGATATAATTTATATGGGTAGGCTCGGAATCACTAGACGAGTAAGTTGTCCTGAAGAAGTTTTGTCAAAAAGTGGCCATAATGGCTCACACGCGCCGGAAAAGTTATTGTAGCTCACCGGAACCCTAGTTCTGACAACGCGTGGAGGCGCGCGAGTGACTTTCTGCCGGAGCGATTGACTGGGATTTTGTCGCCTGACTTTTCCGAACGAGATGGTAGTGTTCCGATGAGGAGATAACGCAAATCAATCTTGAGTCGTCAACCGGAAAGACACACTGTGACTGACTTTTCTATTCATGGGACTGGAATTTCTAGGGTTGGTCGCACAAGGGTTTCGGATCTGATGGTGGTACTGGTATATGCACAGTACCACTGTAGCAGTGATGAACACTGGGAACAAGACGAAGTTGCCGGAAAATTGCACGGTGATGAGATCTTTCTTCCCCAATGTCGCTGGAATGACGCACAACGATAATTTTCTCACTAAAGCTCTGATACCATGTGAGAATGCACGGGAGAAAAAATTCAATTATTAACAATGATGCAATGAGCTCTACATATAATAGATATTCTACTCCTACTACATATGGGACTAGGACATATTCTACTCCTACTAAATATGGGACTAAGACTATTTACCATAACTATCTAACAATCATCATCCTTTACACAGAATAACTGTCTTTTAGTTGAAATTATCATTATTTTGACAAAAAATTAGAACGGTCGTGTGCACATTGCCAACCCATTTTCATGAGAAAGTAGGCAACACAAGTTCAATCTTCTGGCTTACCTCCATCGCAATCCAAAAAAAGAGGATAACACAATAGGGTCATCGGTAATCAAAAGAGGACTTCTCAACAAAAGCATCCCCAAGTAAGAGGACAACACAGAATGGTACAACAGACAATGGAAGCAAAAATGTCAAATCTTAAAATCATATTAAACTACTCTCAACAAGAAAACCGAAACACCAAAAGACACTAAAAAGGGAACATCCAAAAGGGGTAAACATAGAAAAGAAAAGACCAGTATGATTGGCGAGTTGTAAACAGCAAACGATACTAATACACAAGTTCCCCTCAGAGCTTCAAATGCAGGATACCTTACTTAATGTCCAACACAGAAACAAGAAGCTGTTGAGATATATAATTGCCTGTATAAAGGCAACAAAAGGAATTTGTAAGGTGGGTTTACAAATGTCGTGAGCCATCAATTGCCTCGAGATTTTTGATTAGATGCATAAATACACTTCAAAAGGTATCAGAATCAACCTTTTGTAGGAATCTGTATTTAGTAAACTAGTGAACTTTAAAGTTGAGCCCCACGTGAAAGAGAGTGTTTGATACTTTATTGTTTTTCAAGGGAATTCAAAGAGTTCTAAAAAGATCTTGAGTTACTCTACTGGTTGGCTTATAATTGTCGACTGGATACATAGATTCTTTCCTGTAAACTACACATGATAAGTTAATTCAATCTTCTAAATGCATTACCAAGACTAATCTCGATCATCACAGTAACAAACTAAGGAAGAACTGATGAAGTAATCCAATTTTACGTGTCATACCAAAAAACACATATAAAAAAAAGTAGCAATTGGTTATTGCGATAGCTAGCATCATCACCAACTCATTTGGAAGTATAATAATGTCTAGTATCTTCATAAGCATTCTTAATCTGAAGAAATTGCATAATGAAAAAATTAAGAGAGCTGCTGAACACGCCATTTGTCACCAACTTATTGACATTAGAAGTTTACACCGCTAAAATTCCTCAAAACTAATGGAGAGAACCATTTTAGAAACTAATTCAACAAACAAAGAATCAAGACTCTAACCAATCAACACATAATCAGATAAATCATCAGTAGACTAATATAAGTATTATTCTAGAGAGAAATGGAAGGACATGTTTTTCCTCCTCGATAGGCCTACCTAACCAACTACCATGTCCCAAGGAAGCTGATAGAGGACTTCCATGCACAAATTGAAAATTCCATGAAACCAGGTAGAAATATGAAAAATATGCAATCCCCAACAAATACAAGTAAAAAAACTAAAATGGAAGAGAACCAACCTGCAGAAGGCGTCCAACTGCGTGTGCAATAATTTGTTCGAAAGGGCAGCAGACTCTCCCACACTTCTTGATGTATTATAGAAGGTAAGCTCTGGACCAATAGCCTGTATTTTGTTCTCCATAAGATGTAATTAAAATTATAGCAAGTTCAAATTTCTATTGAATGACTCCTCCTAATTCAATGTACCAGATCATCAACACTATGTTTGGTCGAGGACAGGTGGGAGAGAGGGAAATAACACAGGATCGTTATGGTGATTTCCACCACTTGGCAAGGAAGTTAAGGACGAGGGGTAGTTAAAAGCAGACAGGTTCAGTAACCAATTTCCTACCGCTTTGAAATTGGACATAAACGAGGAAACACTTGCCCTCAAGTTGTATCAAAAAGACTGGATCTAAATGAGTAACTCACACTAAAAGAAGCAAAACCAAGAGGTTTTCTCCCTTTTATCCTTCTTCTCCATCATAGAATCAAACATAGTGCAAACAAACTTCACATGCTAAAACAACAAAAATAAAGCAAGATATATATGTTGTATAGTAGAGTCAAATTACTATCCAGATTGTAGACATTCTAAAGATTAAAGGAAAAGCCTCCGTTGATAAAAATGGCTGAAATTCTTCTACTGTGAATCATGTCAGCAATGATAAAATTGAGAGAAGAAAAGTGTGCCCTCCATGTGAGATGTGACAAAAGTTTGCTTAAAAGATGTAAATTTTGAGGGCTGAGAAAGAATGCAGAACTTGGGAAGACCTTGTACTTTTGGTGCTAAGAATCCTCATATAGATTAACATTTTTGTCTAGCAGGCTTCAATGATACTTATTGTACGCAAGGTCTTTTACAATCACTGTTTCCCACCAGATTTTGAGGTAACTATATCCAATCTGATTATGTTGAGAGGACCCATGATCTGAACCTAAGGCCACTCATGGACTGTCATTCTGCTGTTCTTAGTTACTGAAAGGTCTTCATACAACCGCTGTTTAAAAGGTTACAACCCTAAACAAACAAATGGCACCTGCTGGAGGAAGGATACATGAACACCAAAGAGCAGCAAAGACTCTTAAATGACTACCATCAAACCATGGTGTGATTCACAATTATATCATAGATAATAAGTGCCTTTCCCTTATCAGATATGTGCACAGGCCTCTTAGATTGTAGATACCGAAGGTCATATTTTTTAGAATACTTAAAGAGACTTATGCACATGGCAGAAATGCCATATATGAACTATTTAGTGTATTGCTTGAAGGAAAATCTTTTACTGGTATTGCAGAAAGAACAACAAAAATAAGAGAATATGACCTTCAGCTCAAATATGAACTCTGCAGATCTGCTGACATTAGTATTCTGAGATGGCACAGCATCTACGGTCCCTCCAGAATCATCTTCTGATGGTCCTTCACATGAAGCTTCATCAAAGAAGACTCCATCATCCTCTGAAGCAGAATAGCTGCTATTGGATCCAAGTAAAACGCATGAATCCAAATATTTTCCATTCTGAACCACAAAGAAAAAGAAAACCAACATGGACATTCCATTGCCGTCAAAACAATAAAGCTTCAGAATCAAGATTCGTGTAATAAAAGAAACATCCGTTTAGAGGACACACCTTGATCTTAACATTCTTAAATTGCAACTTCTTTCCACTTCCAACATAAACTACAGCCTCTTCACTCGGGGAAGAGAGATTTTGTCCTCTCCTATCTAGCAAAATCAAAGTTCCACCTCTGCCATCATACGTGAAAAGGTCATAATTTTCATCATCAGCAACCAAAGGTCTCTGAGGAGAAAGTGAGAGTTCAGCAGAAGGCTGATTATAAACTGAGTCATTAAGAATAACAGCATCTACAGCATGAGCAGAACATCCATGGTCATTGTTTGCCAGCATACTTCGAACATTTGGTACAAAGAACTCAACAACAGCAAGCAGAAAATCAAGTGCAACTAGCAGTTGCGGCCTTTGAATGAAGAGAGAAAAAGATGTCAAATTTTCATAGAATCTTGCATCAAGAATAACCATTGCAGGTACGAGTTTCATGTCCTTGTCACTACTTGTATTGAAGGCCATGCCAGCATATTCACCAGCATCAGTCACTGACTGTGAAGGATTGTACCCAATTGTTTCAGGCTTCCGAATTGCCAACCTGAGTTCCTGTTCTATACCTTCACGATTATCCATCACACTGAAATCTTCGAGTGTCGAAGACAGAAAGCCTTCTCCCGCCGTATTGGATTTGTAGAGAAGCCACAGACCACTTACCTTAAAAGCAAAAATAAGATCCGGATTCAGAATTTGGCAGGCATAAAATTAATAGATTAAATGAAAACAAAGATTAAACATATTTGGAAGATAGTGAGGATGTGCAAAATTTATGATTAAAAAAGAGAAATTAATAAAAATAGATATGATTCAAATTCCAAGAAGATCATGAACATCACAGTATATATACAACTATCCGAAATATTGCACTTCATGCATATTTAGTTGAGATCAATTTATCTGTAAGTGAGACAATACGTGTATGCATAACTGCCTAACCAGAACAAAGGTAATACACTCCATGCCGATATGTTCATATTCTAGCATCTCCTGCTCAAATTTACTTCACTAATTAGACAAAAATGGCTGGCCTATTTCCTCACTATGTCTTCAATGAAAATGCATGCAAAAATCAGCAACCTGTTTTGAAGATGTGCCCATTATTATATTGTCTTAGTGACATCTATTGACCCAAGAAACATCTAAAGACATTGTTCTTTCCTTTCACAGAAGCATGAGATTAACAAACCAGAATAGCAAGATCAAAGTACAATTTGAAAGGATAACATTAATAACAAAATAAACTTAAATAATGGAGTCTCAATTACCTGCATCGTGGCAAGCGATGCATCCCTTGTCAATCCATAGTGAAGACCAAGCTCAACCAGATCAATAGCAATAGAGACCTTGGTTACAATCCACTTATCTTTATCTTCAGCCTCAGATTTAACAACATCAGAATTTCTCACTGACAAATGTTGTGTCTTGACAGCTGAAGATGATGAGGCGTCATCTATTAGAGGAGGCACAACACTAGGAGTCTCTGAAAGATTTTCCTGCGCACATTCTGCAATTATCTCATACTCCCTGCTTGATAGAGAAGCTTTTAATTCTTCAACCTGAAATATTCAAATACCATGAGATTGGGACAATTTGATCTCCAAAACAACAAAATTCTAGGTAGTGAACGATAGAAAGAACCAAACTACAGTAAGAATTTTAGTATTAAAGTACCTTGATAGCAACTTCGATACTAGGGATTTGATGCAATAGGTCCCTCAGCGATCGCTGTATAACAATTGAAACTCCATTGACATCTTGGACTATACTTTCACCCAATTCTGAGCCAGCACCCACATTTAAATTGATGTCCTTGACCTACAGGAAGATATATATGAGACAAATTCTCAGATGAACTATGTATGGAGAGTAACTTAAAGAAAGGGACAACTAAAAAGAATACTATTATGATGTCTGTCTATGATACCATTGAGCTTACATTGTATAACGCAAGCCCACCAAATTAACAATCTGCAGTAACCTATAACTTCTCTGTTTTAAGGATACTGTCTTTGACAAACTTGCACAACCTTTCAAATGCTATTACATACAAAATGAGCTTCAAACAGGTTCCCTGATTAGCAATATGCAAATTTTTGCTTCATGCAAAAAGCATGCAACTTTGACCGCAAAAAATGAGATTTTTATTGAGTTAGACTATTTATTCTCATTCTTTGTTAAATTCCCTTATCAGTGTAAGAATATTGTGATATTAGGCCATTAGCAACTAGCACCTCGATCAAAAACATAACCAACGGAGATAAAACATAAAGATCTTACAGAGATTGTTAATATTTCCATGTGTACAGCATTCATTTCACTTTTGCTACCACAAAACCACTGAAACCTGTTTTGGACAGTGATGTGAACAACATCGAGCTTCAAATAACTGCAAGAGGAAACTATGAGATCAGCTATGATTATTGTTACACAGATGTGATTAAAGGGTATAAATGTCTAATCCATATATCCCCACAAAAGAGATCACAGAAAACATGAAGATACAGGAAAATCAAGGCAATACATTAGACTTTTAAACTAGAGCACTGCTAACGGGTGCATATTTTCACAGAACTGACTGGAAAGCATCATCACCAGAGAATTATTAACTCACTCAAGGCTATCAGTCCTTCGAGGCATTAAAATTATAGGCTTTCTTAGAGAAAGATCCAGCTTTAAAGCAGGCGATCCTTCAACCTCACTTCTTGTAAACCACTTCTCCGAGTTTGTAACTTGATCGTTTATTCTGACAACATCATTAGAACTGTTTGGAACAAGACCCATGAAGTAACTGGCAATCTACAAGAAAATCATAATATATCATGAGATCATATAACACAGGAATAGCCAAATAGAAAAGCTAAAGCTTCACTACCTCTTGGATAAAGCGATTCAAATAAACAATCCGCACTTCCGACAGCTGGCCTATAATGCTGTAATCATAACCCATGTAGTCTTCATCATCAACATTGAATGAACAAAATTCTAGCTGCAACCCACAAATATCTGACCGATTAGTTCAGAGAAAATTAATACATGACAAGTCCAAAGCAGTGTATCAAATGACAAACCAAAAGAATACATACAAAATCAAGGACAAAGCAAATTTATGCCAGAGCGGCCAATATCTCTCAAACTGTTCGTAGGTTTTGCCTGTTTTACTATATTTTGCATGAAATAAGGCAACGAACAGTAAGTATAATCTCTGCCAAAATAAATCAATCTAAGAATCAGTAGATTCTACATCTGAACAAGTTTATGTCCACTTCTTTATTGGTACTAATACTTAAGGGAGAGCGAGGCGGTTGATCTAACTCAAGTTGAATCCTGATACTATTGTGTGTTTCGAGGGTGGAAAGCGCAAAAAGCACTAAGGTATGTTGGGATTTAAAGCGCAAACTTTAGTAAAGAAAGACACATAATGAAGATAAAAATTAAGGTATACAAAATGCAAGAAAAAAATAACTACAAAAACAAAACAAACAAAAAAACTATGAGTACAGGAAGTTTAGAAATCTATAATTAAATTAATATATGAAGAACTTATGTTAATCAAGTTAAGACCATCTTAGATTTCGAATTTCGAAGCAAAATATTTTTTAATTCAAATCTAAAGCCTAGTTTTTTCCTGCACTACACTTTAAATCTGAATTACTTCGTAGCCATCCATGATGGTCCCTTAACAATTAATGGACCAATTTTCCAATCCAATCATTTGTCTATTTATTTATTTACTTATTTTGTGGGAGAGAATTTGCTGACTATATTATTTATGTAGCGCCTTTCTCGGGTGCCTCCTAAATTAACTTTTTTATAGTAGTGGTTCATTGGCTAGTTTTTGTTGAAGCGCATGCCTCGGATCTTAGCGCCTTCAGTGAAGACCCAACTTGTGTTGCGCCTGACTTCCATAAATCGTAATTTGGCCCCACCTTTGACAACACCCTTCTGTTCCAATTTATATGGTATTGTTTACTTATTAGCATATTTAAAAAAAATGGCTCGTTTCTATATTTGAAAATAATTTGATTTTAAATTTTCCATTACTTTTTTTTTTGAGAAGGTAACATTTGTGTATATTTATATAACAGTACATAGGTTGTACTGAAACCATATTTACATAAAAACCAAAACAAGGGGGGCTACTGAGCTACTGTCCTAGCAGTATTCTAGAGCTTCTAGGATTGATACAGTATCTTCTGGCCACTTTTGTTTACACCAAAAATAAAAAAGTAGGACACAATTCATTTTGATCTTTTGCACTGAATTGTTGTTGTCCTCAAAACATCTAGAGTTCCTCTTCTTCCAGATTGTCCACCATATACATGCTGGAACAGTCCTCCATCTATCTCTGCTACCAGCTCCAGTTCCAGCTTCATCCCAACTAATGAGCACTTCAGTAATCTTAGAGGGCATTGTCCATGAGATACCTCTGAGATTAATAAATATCTTCCATAGTTGATCGGTGATCCTGCAATGTAGAAAAAGATGGCTAACTGTCTCAGTTGTTTCCCCACATAAAAAGCACCTAGAGCATAGTGGAATCCCCCTCTTCATAAGATTGTCCTCTGTCAGAACTGCCTCCTTTGCAAGTAACCAAGTGAAGCAAGAAACCTTGTAAGGTATCTTGACTTTCCAAATATGTTTCCATGGCCAATTAGTAATATGTATGTTTGTATTACTAAACATCTTGTACGCTTTATGCACCTTGTATATGCCACTGTTGTGGCCCTTCCACCAAAATGTATCCCTTCCATTCTGTAGGCCTTTGAATACTTCCAGTTGCTTGTAAAGCTCAGTCAGCCTACTTAGTTCCCAGTCATTCAGCCTTCTAAGTATTAGATCCCAACCATGAGGAGTCCACATTTCAGCTATTGTCTTCTGTTTGTGTTGAGCTAGGCCATACATATCAAGGAATAGATCCATCAAGCTTCCAGATCCCAACCAATTATCCTTCCAGAAGGAAGATTGGTACAATTTTTAACTCTGACTTGAGAATGACTCTTTACTGCTGGCCAAAGTGTTTTGATAGTTCTCCATTAGCTAACCTCATATGTTGTGTTGACTTCCTTTGAGACCCAGTTGTTTTCTTCTCCATACTTAGCTCTAATGACATTACTCCATAGGGATTGAGGGTCTTGAGAGTATCTCCATAACCACTTCATCTTCAGGGCCTTGCTTTGATTCTTTAAATTCCTGATGCCTAACCCACCTTTGTTCTTGCCAATAATTAGAGATTTTCATTTCACTAAATGAAAAACCCTCTTTTCTTTGTTTCCTTGCCACAAGAAAGATCTTCTAAGCCTATCCAAATCTGAATGACACTTACGGGAATGGGAAAGAGTGACATCATATAGGTTGGAAGTGAGTCAAGTACAGAGTTGATCAAGGTCAATCTTCCTCCCATAGACATATATTGTGCTTTCCATCTAGATAGCTTCTTCTCACATTTTTCAATGACTGTGTTTCACATTTCCTTCGACTTAGACTTAGCACCTAATGGCATACCAAGGTAGACCGCAGGAAGAGATCCTACTTCTCCTCCCAGAATCAGTGACAGAAGCTCCATGTCAGGCACTTCATTAACGGGGAAAAGGTGGCTCTTTTTCCAGTTAATGTGTAAAGCTGATATTCCTTCAAACAAAACCAGGATAATTCTCAAATACCTCAACGCCTCCTCTTGTGCATCACAAAAAATTAGGGTGTCGTCAGCATACTGAAGATGTGTAATTTCCAGGTTGTTGTTCCCAATTCTTGCAACCTCAAAGCCTCTGATCCATCCATTACTTTTAATGACATGTTTCTATAGTCACAGAAGCATGTTCAGATCACAAATTCCAAAAGTCAAGTCTTTCGTTCTTAAACTCCGTACCTCGTCAAACAGTGCCACATAAATTAAAATGGAGGAAGAAGATGCCCAAAGATTGAAGGTGGAGTACGATGATTCCGTTGTACAAGAATAAAGGTAGCGTCCAAAATCGCAACAACTATAGAGGTATCAAGTTTCTTAGCCACACTATGCAAGGTTGGGAGAGAATGGTGGAGGTAAGGGTTAGGTGGACGATGTCTATCTTTGAGAACCAGTTCGGATTCATGCTGGGACATTCTACTAGGAAAGTTATTCATCTTGTTAGGAGGTTGGTTGAACACTAGAGGGAGAGGAGGAAGAATTTGCATATGGTGTTTATCAACCTAGAGAAAGCGTACGCCAGAGTCTCAAGGGGGAGGTTCAATGGAGATGTTTGGAGGCTAAGGGTGTTCCTGTGGCGTACGCTAGAGCGATTACGGACATGTACGATGGAGCTATGACACAGGTGAGGACAGTGGGAGGGGACTCAAATCATTTTCCGGTTGTGACGGGGTTACACCAGGGATCCGTGATTAGCCTGTTTTTATTTGTCTTGGCGATGGATGCACTGACGTGTCACATTCAAGAGGAGGTGCAATGGTGTATGTTATTCACAGATGACATAGTACTAATCGACGAGACGTGAAACGGTGTTAACGACAAGCTAGAGGTGTGGAGACAGACCCTAGAGTCTAAAGGGTTCAAGTTGATCAGGACTAAGACAAAATACTTAGCATGCAAGTTCATGACGGAGGAAGCGGACATGGATGTGATGCTCGATTCATAAGTCATTCCCAAGAGAGAAAGTTACAAGTATCTCGGGTCAGTTATTCAAGGGAATGGGAAATTGACGAGGATGTCGTACAACATAATGGAGTGGGATGAATGAAATGGAGGCAAGTGTCTGTGTTATGTGTGATAAGAATGTGCCACCAGAACTTAAAGAAAAGTTCTACAAAGTGGTGGTTGGACCGACTATGTTGTATGGGGCAGAATGTTGGACAATCAACAATTCACATACCTAGAAAATGAAAGTAGCGGAAAATGAGGAAGCTGAGATGGATGTACGAGCATACCAGATGGATAGGATTAGGAATGAAGATATCCGGGTAAAGGTGGGTGTGGCCGAAGTGGAGGACAAGATGTAGGAAGCGAGGCTTACATGGTTCGAGCATGTGAAAAGTAGAAGCTCAAATGCCCCAGTGAGGAGGTGTGAGCGGTTGGCATTGGTGGGTATGAAGAGAGGTAGAGTGAAGCCAAGGAAATATTGGGGAGAGGTGATCAGGCAGGACATGGCGCGGCTTCAGCTTACCAAGGACATAGCCCTTGATAGGAGAGTGTGGAGGTCGAGAATTAGGATAGAAGGTTAGTAGGTAGTCGAACGCTTCTAGATCCGTACATGGGCAATTAGGTTAGTTTGGTAGTGTTTTCTTACTCTTAGATTGCTAATTTTTACATGTTTTCTTATTACCATCTGCATTGGTTTCTTAGTTTCTTGTTGTGGTTGATGCTTGTTGCTATTGATTTATTCATATCTATTTTCTGGCTCTTATTTTGTTGTGACTATCTTTCTGGCACTTGGTGTTGGTAACGCTTGTTTCTACTATTTCTTTCTTCCTTCCTAAGCCGAGGGTCTCTCAAAAACAACCCTCTACCCTCCCAAGGTAGGGGTAAGGTCTGTGTACACACTACCCTCCCTAGACCCCACTTGTGGGACATTACTGATTGTTGTTGTTGTTGTTGTTGCTATTTTTTATAATGGTGTTATATGGGCCAGCTTGCATACACCTCGACTATTCCATCGGGTACATCAGTACATGCTACCTCCCACCAGAAGAAGTATCAGGTAACTTTGCCACCACGACTTAGGCACATGGGAAGAAATAACCTAGTGTTTCAGTATTTTTATTGTTTCTGCGAAGATTTGAACCCTAATCTCCAAGGATTGCACCTGTTTCATTGACTATTCCCCCCCCCCCCCCCCCCCCCC
>ML265579.1:49862-81985 GCA_005239495.1 Nicotiana undulata
TTTTCCCCCCCCCCCCCCCTTCATAATGTTCCTCCACTATCCACAATTAAATGGCGATGTAACGTTTCTAGTCATATACCCCCTTACCAATTCTACTACAACTCTCTACATAAAGCATACTCGCCCACCCAAATTTTTAGAGCTTCTTGCTTTCTTTTCTTTTTTGATGAAGTGGTTAAAAAATTACTCTCCAGAGCTTCTTTCAAGTAATCTTTATTGAAGATCCTAAGATCTTCTACTCCACGATCTTATTCCTTTGAAGATATCACCGATTCGCAATTCATTAAGCAATATTTCCTAAGTATTCAATGGCTTCCATCAACTCCCCCTTGATGGTATCCCAACAGAGCTGGAAGAAGGCCAAGGAGAAACTATCAGGCCCGGGGGCCTTATCACCAGCGCAACTCGACACAGGCTCGTGCACCTGCTCCACCTCAAAATCCCTTTCTAGCCACTCACTGTCTCCCTCCCCTATGTGGTTGAACTCTATTCCCCCAAGGTCGGTCTCCAACTAACTTCCTCTTTGTATAAGTTCTCATAAAACCCCACAATCGCCCCTTTTACCTCCTCCTCTCCCTCAATCCTCACCCCATCCACAACTAAACTAAGGACTCTATGAAGTTCCTCCTTCGATTTGCAACTGCCACCCTATGGAAAAACTTGGTATTTGAATCCCCCTCCTTCAACCATAGCGCCCTCGATCTTTGCCGCTAACTAGTCTCCTGAGCTATTGCTAACTCGATTATTTCCCTCTTAACATCCCCCAATCTCGCTTTCTCAGCTTCATCTAACTCCCTCACCCCTTCTCCTCTCTCTAGTTCCCCCAATTCATGCATAAGCTCCCTCATTTTAACCTCTACCCTCCTGAAAACCTCTTTATTCCACCTGACAATATCTCCCTTGAGCAATTGAAGTTTCTTCGAAAGATGGAATGAAGGTGTCCCTGATACCCTGTAGCTTGTCCACCATTCTTTCACCTTGTCACCAAATCCTGGCACCTTTAACCATATGTTCTCGAATCGGAAGGGAGCACGCACCCCCTCCCTCTGCATCCATCCAGCAAGATAGGCAAATGATCCGAAGTAAGTCTAGGTAAAGGAAATTGCAGCACATTCGGCACCAGCTCATCCCAGGAGAAGATATCAGAAATCTATCAAGTCTAGATCTTGAGTTGGAACCCTCCGCCCTGGCCCAAGTAAACCTTTCCCGTGGCAGAGGAAGATCAATGAGAAAGGGATCATTGATGAAATCAGAAAACTCTTCCATGGCTCTCGAGATCAGTCTACACCCCAATCTCTCCTCCGGGAATCTACTAGTGTTAAAGTCTCCCCCTAAAACCCATGGAATATCCCATTCCCCCATCATATTGGCCAGTTCCTCCCAGAATAACACCTTGGACCCTTCTCCTACCGGTTCGTACACTCCCCCAAATCCCCACTCCACCCCACTCACTCTATCTTTAACAAGAGCTGCTAAAGAGAAGACCCCCTTCTTAATCTCCTTTACCTCTAAGCTTCTATCATCCCACATTAGAAGAATGCCCCCGGCACTTCCCACTGCTGGAACCCAGTCATATTTTACTCAACTACCTCCACACACACTCCTCACAATCACGTCTGACACAACTTCCATTTTGGTCTCCTGAAAACAAACTAGGTTAGCACCCCACTCTATAACTCCCACTTTGATGATGGCTCTTTTGTTTGGATCATTCATCTCTCTCACATTCCATGAAAGAATCTTAACTTCCATAAGTAACAATATCCCCCTTTATCCCGACCCCTCTAACCGAGCAACCTTCCTCCTTGTCACACACCCGGCCTCGTCACTGGTACACCACTACATCCCCCAAATTATTATGCTAACACCTTGACCCAACTCCCTCCCTACACCCTCATAAAAAGATTGTTGCTCAATCTCCCTCAACAATTCTAACAGCTCTGGCTTTTTAGGAAGAACACTGTTTGCAAGATCCGGTCCCCTACCTTCCTTCCCTTCAAAAGTAATACCTAGAAACTTCCCAAAGTTTAATAATTTATCCTCCATCCCAAAAAACATATCCGCTCCTCCAATCCGTGATGAAATTGGACAGGCGTCTTCTATACTAACCCTTCCCTTGCTCCTACCGGAGGAATACAAGACCATAGCATTGCTAGCACCCTTTCTTTGAGGGGCATCAACGCCTGAAATTAGCACCCCGCTGCTGTAGAGATGACCAGAAGCACCAGAAGGGTAGCAGTAAGGAGGAGAGCATGGAACTCTTTGCGGCATACTAACTGGAGATACTGGTTCGGCACTAACATCAATAAGGGCACGCTCAACAGTCTTCCCCGAAGAAGAAGAAGAGGCTTGAAGTGTAACCTCAGCACAGCTAAGCCCAGGGGAAAATGAGGGGGCGATGGAGCAGGGTCCATCAGAGGCGGGTGGCCGTGGAATAACAACACCCTCTTTAGCCGGTGCTTCCCCTGAAGCAGTGGCCAACGAAGAGGGGTGCAGGTCACTAGAGCTCGGTGAAGAAGTGCCACCGTGTGAAGCACCATTGGCAGAAGAAGAAGGAGGAACGGCTGTTCCCGTATGCTTAGGAGCCTTATCAGACGCAGCTTGGAATAATCTGGGCCTCTTAGGATCAATTCTAATAGAATTGGGAAAAGTTGTTGGACCCATGTGAGGAGGCCCAGGCATATGCTTGGTGAAAACTTGCCCGCCCCTGTGATAATTAGAAGATGACTGACCCATTCTGCCTTTCCAGCCCGCATCACTAGCCCATTCACGTCTATTTCTCTTGTTGAAATTTTGACTTCTTCTCCCAAAATCAAACCTCCTGTCTCTCCTCGATCTAACATCAGATTCCGGCTTAGTCCACTGATCCGGTGAGCCCTCCCCTTCCCTCAGAGACTGATTTCCCTCCCCTCCCTTCTATTTGGCCTTCCCTTTTCTTACGCCACTATCTCAGGCATAAAGATAGGGCGAAATTCAGGGCTCAACCAAACCCTATAACTCAAGTAGCCATCTTCCACCACAGTGGAGACAGGGATTCTGCCCCCTTTCCTCACCACAATCCTTACACGCGAGAGATCGTGTAAGCTGCAAGAAACATCAATAAAACCCCCACATATTTCCCCAATCTTCTTGAATAGGTCAAGACACCAAAGATGCATCGAAAGACCCACCATGTTGACCACCAATGATTCGCCGGTGAAACGAGGGTCGAGGCACCCATCATGCTTCACCCATCTATCTAGCTTTAAGAAGTTCCCGTCGAACCACTTGTGTCCTCTGACAAGAATTTCTTAAGCTTGAGACTCATCAACAAAGCGAAAGAGATATTGTGTGTCTCCCAGTTGCGATATTTTCAGCCCGTCCTTGACGTTCCATGCCTCTGCTGCCCAGTTCCTAACAACCTCCGGGGAACCAACCCATTTGGAGAAAGACCCAATCAGACAAGATTTCAAGAAGCCCTTGCGCTTGAGAGAGTGCTCCTCAGACATCGAGAAGCACGGCTCCTTCCCTACGTCAAGCTTTCGATGGCATCTTACCCTAAGGTCTAGGGCTGGCCAAGAGGCAGCTTTCATAAAAGACATGTTTTTCAATTTACTAAATTCTAGGGAGAAGTAGGAGTTTCTCCCTGAAGAGTCCATCATAATTAACCCAAAAGCCTTGCTAGGTAGCTGAATAAAGAGGAGGAAGTGAGAGGGAGTGATATCTGGCCGGAAAAGCCACTTCCGTCGCCGGAAAATAGCAAGAGTGGTCGGAATCTGGAGGTAAGTGGGTAGGTAGGGTCGGAACAACCTCGAGAATAGGCTGTCAGAAGAAAGTTTTTTGAAAAAGTCGCCGGAAGTGGCCACACGCGCCGGAAGTGGCTGAGATCTCACAGGAAACCAAGCGCGTCGGCGGCGCGTGAGGGCTCGGCTGCCGGTGGTTTTTACTGGGGTTTGGTCGCGGTGAGCTTGGCTTTTGATGGGGGTGGTGGGGTCTTAGAAAGAAGAAGAGAGAGAGGAGCCTTGGGGAGCGTGCCTAGGAGCATTTTTTCAGAACTGGTGTTAATATTATAAGTTGATATAGTCCAAGAGTTCCTAATGCATATCAACATAGACCTTTTCAAGGTCCAACTTGCATGCAAAAATTCCTAATCCCTAGCTCTCCCTTCTTCCTTCTGGGATCAATTACTTCATTCGCCACCAAAGTTGCATGCAAACTCTATCTACTTGATCAAACGCATTCCAGAAAATGGGTATTGCCTTATTTAGTGCTTTTTTAGTATGTTAGAAAGCGCCTTAGGAATTATCTCATATATGATACCCACCAAACTACTGTGCATGTAGTCCTTGTGCTTATAACCCTCATCTTTCAGCATAATAAATATGATGTGTTGAGGCTTCTTTGAACTCACCCTTTTCTAGAAATGTCATAATGGTCCGCATCAAGTCCCCTTAAATTTGCTTTAGCACAGCTGGACAAAGGCCAATGTGAACCCATTTGGTCCCAGGATCTTATCTCATATCTCGGGCACAGCTTACCACTACCTCACCTCTTGTTCTCCTGTAACCCTTTCTAACCACTTCCTCCTCTCAACTCTTATTTGGTTGAACATTATCCCCAAAACTTTGGTCTCCATCTAACCTCATTTTATACAATTAATATTCGTGCTCCAAAATATTCTGGACAAGGTGGGAGTAGCCCCTGGGGTGGATAAGACGTGGGAAGCGAAGCTGAGATGGTTCGGGTAGTGAAGAGGAGATGAGCAGATGTCCCGGTCAGGAGGTGTGAGTGGTTGGTAATGGTAGGGCCAAGGAAAGGTAGGAGTAGGCCGAAAATTATTGGGGAAAGGTGGTCAGGCAGGACATGGCACATCTTCAGTGGAGATCGAGGATTAGGATAGTGGGTTAGTGAGTAGTTGAGCGTGCTTCGTTCTTGTATCTGTATTGCCTTTTTATACATGTAGTACTAGTGTATTCTCGTATTTCTATTCTTAGATTTCTAATACTACATGTTGTTTCTTTTGACCCGGTTATCTTATCACGTGTTTTCTTCTATTTACAAACTTCTCTTGAGTCGAGGGCCTATCAAAAACAGTATTTCTACCTTCACAAGGTAGGGGTAAGGTATGTGTACACCCTACCTTCCCAGATCCCACTTATGGGACTATCATCTGAACCCAATACTTTCGACGAGAAGTGTAAAAATTCACTAAAATTGCAATAAATAGTAGATATGAAATCATAACTAAAATATAATGGGTTCAATGCTAAGAACCTTAAAACTTAAAATCCTAGAATTTAAATCCTAGATCCACCTTGGTTCTCAAACATGGAAAGAGTACGTAACTCTTTCTTCTACTACTCCCTCCGTTTTTAAAAAGATTGCCACTATTTCCTTATTAGTCCATTTCAAAACATTGGCACCTTTCAATATTTCCTTAATAGGAAGCACTTATAGCCACACAAATGTTATGGCAGATTTCAGACCACAAGTTTCAAAAGTTTTTCAATCGCACAAATGCTATGGCTTATTTAAGACCACATATCTCACAAGTCATCTCTTGTTTATTAAAGTTTGTACCAAGTCAAACTATGACAATCTCTATCTAGCAAGATAGGCACATAGTCAGAAACATATCTAAACAATGGAACTAGCAATGCATCCAGCATCATCTCATCCCATGCAGTAAATACCAAAAGCTTATCCAGCCCTTATTTTGAAATAGACTCGTGGTCTGATCCATGTAACACTTGCTCCAATTAAGGGTAATCAATAAGAGTTATTGTTGATAAAACTCCAAAAATTCCTCCATTTCCCTAGACACCGTTATACTCTCCTCTCTCCTTCCTCCCAGAACCTTATTGTATTAAAGTCTTCCTAATACCCATGGAATCTCCCAACGGGCATACAGTTGGTCATCTCCCAAAACTAAAGAAAATAAACGATGTCAACCAGCCTAATGTAGTTGCTTTTGCAGTGTTTTGTCGGGGCTCGATTGTTTAGGTGATGCCACAAGACATGGAGCATAGTTTTTACCTGGTATACTGCTTGTAAGATCTAGAGCCAGGATTTTCCAGTATATAAAGAAAGGTTCCAACTATACATAGGTATCTCCGCTGCCATACAGCCTCCCTACCACCAACACCCTACAGTGAAAAAAAATAATTATCAGAAATGTACAACTACTAAAGTACATATCAATATGCAACAAAACTTGGATAGGTTAATCTAAAAGTAACCTTCCAGGTAAGAAGACACAACCACCCTTCAAAATCAGATTGAGTCCAAGGACGATAAACATCTGAATCATTTCTTTCCTCTCCTTCAAATATCTTTGCAACTTGCATCAACCGATGATACCGAGCAGGAGAAAAATGGAATCCTAAAGAAGGAAGACGCACTGCGATTCTCGTCGAAGGGAAGGCAGGATTCTCTAACCGAATCTGGAAAAATCGGAATATGAGAGGTGTTGCACCCAAAGTTGAAACTGTGAAAACATACTAAGGTCAATTATGTGAATGTAAGATCATGTTCAGAAGAAACGTGCAATCACCTGTTGAAGCTTTAGAACCACTGCACACTTGTCAATAACAGGCAACCAAGCAACAAAGTTAGACCTAGATGGACCAACTCCAGTTGTAGGGGTTTGACTCCAACAGTAATCACCATCAACCAGGAAAGCAGAAACATCACTGAGGACCATATCAAACTGAACGTACATATTCATCTCCTCAGGTGCGACAAATTCAGAATCATCCTGTCCATATTACAGAAACACAGCACTTTAGCCAACTGAGAGATACTTGGTCCTATAGATTCAGACGATCCTTAGATTTACCTTTGTTGAAATCACCAAATTTCCCAAGTCAAGAAGCAGCTTAGTTGAGTGAGTGTTATCTGGACAGAAATCTGTAGGAATGGTAATTTTTGGAGCCGCAATATTCAAATCCAGGAAGAACCTGGTAAAAAGCGGATATCAATTTTAAAATTATCTGGATGGTATAAAAGAATGCAACATGTTGATATCTACCACTAGATTTGTTTGGGTTCGAAGATTGATAATGCTGCAACATTAAACAGCAAAAGATAGATACACCTGACATAGGGAGACATGCCTAGACCACTGAACCATCAGTCTTGATCCCTATCCACCACTCCATCCCTCCCCAAAACCACCTATTCTTTACATCAGGATCACATTTGCAGAAATTTTTACTGGACAATAACATGTAGCAATTTTTTTTTAAACTGCTCAAATCACTGTGAGGGACCAGTAATCTCAACAACATCAGGATACCAGCTTGACATACAAAAAAAAGAATCTAACCTGGACTGATCCTTCAGAGCTCTGTTTACTTGTTGCTGTGCAGTTCGTTTGACTTCATCAATTGTCATCTGACAACAGGACAAATACACATCATATACCAACACGTTTCAAATGAAAACTGCGAATACAAACATAAACCAAGAATCTCTTGCATAGATTCATTAATTCAACATTTTTGAGACATTAATATCCATATTACTAGGTTGAGAGGCAAAGAGAAATTAAACAAGTAGTAACAGCAAGAGTTGATATTAAAAGGTGAAATAAGCGTCTTAAAGGCAATAGTCGCTCTATCCCAAAATGTTCCCCTTCCTTTCTTGGTTGTTTCAATTTGTTGTTCAATTCCCCATGGAAGTTTCAATTCTTTTCACTACCACAAAGTTTCTAAGCCTCTCTTTTACCTTTCTCAATACAATATTATCATCAACTTTTTTCTAATAATGGTGGTGTCCATACTAGCTCGTGCGCACCTAACTATTCAACCGAGTACCTCCTATCTTCCACCAACACATGTAATCGGTAACTCTCCCTAGCAATGGCAAATGTGAAGGAATTACCTAGATTATTGCCTTTGCTGGGATTTGAACCCTAGTCTCGCATAGTTTGTATTCACTTCAACTGTTAGGCCACACCCTTGGGTGCTAATATTATACTCTATTCTACCAATAAAACTATAACATGTTATCAACAGATTAAAGATATCCTTGTAAGTTTTTGTAGTAGGGGAATTCTTTAATGTTTTTGGGATATGTATTTTGTCACTTCTATTTATTGTCTCTGAGCCGAGGGTCTCCCGGAAACAGCCCCTCTGGGGTGGGGTTAAGGTCTGCGTACTCTCTACCCTCTCCAAACCCCACTAGTGGGATTCTATTAGATTGTTGTTGTTGTTGTTGCTGTTGTTGTTGTTGTATTTTGTCACTTCTACCGGCACAAACTTTGTGCTGTTTTCTTTTACAAAATGTTACCATTGTAAAAAAAACGATTAAAGATATTATTAATTTGGTAGTTCCGATCTCTTTCTTAATAATTATAGCTAATCCAAACGTATATGATTATTTTAATGATCAAGTAATTAAATTAATTCTTGGGCCAAAACAAAAGCGCCTATATGCTAGAAATATATCAAAAAGGCATAAACCCACAAAAATATATTGTTCTCTACAAAAGACACCCAATTTTATGTTCAACAAGGAACTCCATGGGCTTGAGGAACATACCAAGCAATTCATTTTCGAAATTTCTTCCTTTCCTCCTTTTATCTTAAAATTCAAAACTTACCAGATAACCGATATCCAACAGCGCCTTCACCCCCCCCCCCCCCCCCCCCCAAAGTTCACCCAAAATTAGACCAAGTATGAAAGTTTCTCTCCAACGCCAACTGAACTCAACTGCTAACATAGAAGGAAGCATGCGACTGACAGTCCCAACCACCAGCCAAAGGCAGCAAATAGCAGCAGAGAGCTGTCTGCACGCTTGCCACACCCTTAGCCCACTTGTTGGCACAGTTATGCATGGCAAGCCAGCTACCAGTCGTGCAAGGATGCTTTCTATGCGCATTGTAATGTACATCCTCCATGTCCTGCGTGTAAGTAATGGCCTGCCACACTCATTATATTTACCGAACTTCTTTATGTATAGATGCCACCTTTACACACACCGACAAAGCTTTAATTCTGCTAATAAGCAGAATATGTTTACCAATTTTTTGCATTCTCAGAAGCATGAGAGTAGCAAGTTCCATGGCAATGAGTTACGTGCAATCATTTGATCCTTTTGGTTACAACAACCATGGTCTTTCAGTTTCAGGGGAAAATAGAACAAGAAAATGTCATGGTCAACTTTTCGAGCTTCTCGTTGGGATCAGCTCCAAAATGCCGTTATGCCCTAGCACACCTTCATTGATAATGTTTGATGAAAGAAGAAGGCTAACAATCAAGGACAAACTTCTTATTGGTTCATCCCCATTCATTGCCAGGAACAACAAGATCAAGCAATGAAGTGGAGCGCACAAGGAAATTATTCAGGTTTTTTTAATGCTCAATCAACTCACTCCTCCAAGAAGAAAATGTTTTATGACCATGAAATAAGCTGTGATCTAAACACCAATTCGAACAGGGAACAAAACAGATGGAAAAGAAAAGTAATGTCAAAATTGAGCTTTGAAACTACGTTTGTGAAGAAAATAAGGAGCTAAAGCTGACCTGTACTGCAGCAGCTGTTTCCAGAGCTATAGTCTGACTTGCAGCAGCATTACTTTCAAAAAAGTTGATAATTTGGTCAATGGAATCCTTCAAATACTAAGGAAAAAATTTTGATCAGTTAAAACGCTAAACTGTTGCAACTGGTGAACTAAAATAAAACTTCAGCTTACAGTCACATAGCAGGGAGAAGCTTTAGCCGCTAATCTCCAGTCAATGTTGGAATCGAAAGGCTTGTAGCAGAATGCAGCAACCAAGGAATCACTGACAGTAGCGCTCTAAACAGAAAATATTACCATAAATGAGGCTGTCTAACTTAATCACACACCCCCACCCCACCCCACCCAAAAAAATGGAAAAAGAAAAGAGAATAGAAAATATATTCTCCATAATATCGAAATCTTTCAGCTGTCGACTTTTCACCCTATAGCAAAGGAATATTTAAATAGAAAAGAAAAAGTATATCCCAAATTTCAAAAACTTTCTAACTTAGAATGTAAAGATTCTCACCTCAGCGAGAAGGCCATTTGGAGACCATAATTGATATGATCCTAGTTTTACGTCAAAAACCTTTGTTTCTGAATAAAGCTTTATATAACAATCAAGGTTATCACATGACAAATCAGCAAGGCAGTTGTGAGTATCACTAAGCTTTGAGGCATTGTGCTTCATGTGAACCTCCAAGGTGGTATGTGGCACATCTCTCCTGTCATGAGTTGCCAACAGTGGTTCTTCTTCACCTTCTTTATACCCAATTATATTATTTAACCTCTCCCAGTCTTCCTCAGTAAACCCTGCTTGCTCACTTCCATCTTCAACTGATTGGCTGGTCCTGAGAAAGTAAGTTGGTCTACCACATAAGACTCCATAGAAGAAAAAACAAAGAAAATAAAAGCATTTCAAATACAGAAATCAAGGGAGTATAAAGATCCAGTATTAACCAGCCAAAAGACCACCAAGATTTCTTCGACTTTTGCTTTTTTAGGTAGGAATCTGACTCTACTGACTGCTGCACAAACTTGTGCGCCATCATCCTGTTGAAAAGTTGAAAATAAAGGTCATTCTCTAATACAAAAATCTGTGTAAATTCTAAAACATCGGCAAGAGAGTTTCAGTAAATAAACATCAAAATATTGTTGTCATGGTTCTTCATGGCATGTACGAATATTTGTCCAACAAAACACAAGCAAAAAATTCTGGAACACTCTTACACCCAGGAGCTGCTTAGAAAACACTTGAAATATCATGAAGGAATAAAATAAGTCAACCAATAAGTTTCTGTTCAATCAAAAGAACAAATCTAGCTTAGATACATGAAAGAAAAATTATAGGTATTCTTAAGGAAAATGGACCTTGGACTTAAATCAGCCACAGAGCTAGCTTAGTGAGGTTTGGAGCCTACATGTGGGATTCTAACTCCCCTCCCCCCCAAAAAAAGAAAAGCCCTGGTTAAACATCTGGAAAGTGAAGTAATATAAAATAGGTGGCCCAACATTTGATAGCCCAACATCAGGAATGGGTGCAACTTTGGTACCATCTGGAAAATCTGAGTATCCAACCCCAACTTTACAACTACGAGCTGAGCAGCCTAAAACAGTTATAAACTCCTAAGTCAACACCCCCCTGAAGTGTAACTGAAGTTTTTCGGAGTTCACATATGAACATTAATCGGGCACGAGAATGGACTTACAAAAGGTGGCTCTGGTGTCGTACTAAGAAAACAAACATTGAGCTTAACTCAGCCACAAGAGACTCAAGTGGTGACTTTGTACAAAATTATACATGGAGACTACAACCTTAACTGATGTGATACCGGTATGATTCAAAAAGGACCAAACTAAGGCATTAAGACGGACATTTGATGAATTGATAACTCGATCTACAACATCCAAGGAACCTTGGTATTCTGTCTATTTCCTTTCTTCTTTTTTTGGGTTTTGGGGGGGGGGGGGGGGGGGCCTGGGGGGGTTATTTTGTATANGTTTCTGTATTGTTTTCTTCGTTGTTGTTGTGGGTGGGGGGGGGGGGGGGGGGGGGGGGCACCTTGAGGGCTTAATTAGTCACATACACACACAGAGGGGGGGAGAGAGACAACAAAAGCAACATAGCCAGTATTATCCCACATTGTGGGGTCTTGGGAAGATAGTATGTATGACCTTACCCCTACCTTGTGAGGATAGAGAGGTTGTTTCCAATAGACCCTTGGCTCAGGAAAGCATAAGCACCACATTAATGAAAATATAGACAAGGGACAATACCAAAAAGCCATATAAAAGCAAAATAAAAACAACAAGACATTAAGACGATCAACAATGAAAGAAAACAACTGTTCAACAGAAAGTGAGACTGCGTGCCAATACTATTGTTATGAACACTCTAGACTACCTACTCTACTACCCTAATCCTCGACCTCCATACCTTCCTATTAAGGGTCATGTCCTCGGTCAGCTGAAGTTGTGTCATGTCTTGCCTAATCACCTCTCCCCACCTATTCTTTGGCCTGCCTCTACCTCTCTGTAGGCCCTCCAATGTCAACCTCTCACACCTCCTCATCGCGGTGTATGTGCTCCTCCTCCTCCTCACATGACCAAACCACCTAAGTCGCGCTTCCCGCATCTTGTCCTCCATAGGGGCCACACCCACCTTGTCACGACTAACCTCATTTCTGATCCTATCTAACCTGATGTGCCCGCACATCCATCTCAACATCCTCATCTCTGCTACCTTCATCTTCTGGACATGAGCGATCTTGACTGGCCAACACTCAGTCTCATACAACTCGTTGATCTTACCATCATTCTGTAGAACTTACCCTTAAGTTTCGGTGGCACCTTCTTGTCACGCGAAACACTATAAGCGAGAGAGAGACACACACACAGAGAAACTGCACGGGGAAGGGGGAAGGGGGAAGGGGGAAGATAGCTCAGGGTCACCTGACAAATTAACTAAAAATATACAGCTTACTAAAAGTGTATCCAGTAATGCTGTCGAGACTAATAGAAAGATAGTTAATCCCACAATGTTGCAACACCAACATATTGCCTTTGAATTTGATGTAGTCCATTAGCCAACAATTCATGAAATAATATAGAAAAACATGCAGCACAAATTACCTCCATTGAAGAATGATTTCAGCATCAAGCGTGCGATCCAGTTCTTCTAAATCTTTATTATCATCTATTACTATCCGATCAGGATCAGATTTCAGCAATGAAGCATACAAAGAGATATATTTCTTCCGCAACCTCGTATATCGCAGGACTTGCTCCCATGACAACTTTCCACTACAAACAATAATGGTATTATTAATTGAATACAAAGAACCAAATCTTCTCCACGTGTATACACATATATTTCTACACGACTTAACGGAATAAGAGAGAATGATATTACATCTTCTAAAAGCTGTAACATTTTTTCCTCAAAAGCCCTACCATTTTCGATCAATTGAAACAAAATAGAGCAAATATGGTGAATGTGTAAACGAAAGCAGTAGCATCTTTTTCAGGTCCAAGAGAGATTATGAGGACAAGCAGAAACATCTTAGCTCCTCTTTTATCGCATTTGTTTAGGCATGTTAAATTGGTCTTTAGCCTTCGCATCAGAGTGTTGAGAGGATATCAAAATGTAAGAGGAAGTTTGGCGAGTCTCTTAATTCCTTAAGAAACTAGTTACATACCTGGCCTTCTTTATCTGATCAGATAAAGCTTGATAAGCATACTTCCACCAAGATTTTGGATCAGATCTCACCGGGACATGTGGACGAAGATGAGCATATTTCAACCGTTGATTGAAGGCAGCAAAGTTCTCGGCCAACTTTAATAAATCCCTATAGCCATTCTGCACAAGTTACATGCCAAAGTAAGTGAAAAAGCCAAAACAAGCTAGAATCAATTCCACATGGACGACAAATAAAAAACAGAAAAGAAAAGTTAGTAAGACCAGCCTTTGACAAACAAAGAGTCACATCATCCAGAGCCACAACTGCCTTTTGTAAAGGTTCCGTATTATCAAGTGAAGGATTAGGGCGCTGTTTCGAGAACTTAGCTTTCCCAGTCACTGGTTGCAAAATGTAAGAATGCTCTTTAATGTGACCGTCAGCTGGTTTGCCATTATCCGTTCCATATCTGAAAATCTGAGGATTGAACTAGGTTTACAAATAGGACAGATCAGAAAGAGGAGCCATCAAATGACAACCAGAACACTCTAGAAGTACCTTGACCCACTCCAGTGGTAGCAAATCTGCCCAAGGTTTGTCAATATGCCACGGACTGATATCAGAATCGAAATAAACAGCTAGCCGTTCAAGTTCTACGGACTAACACGTCAAAAAACAAATCAATAATAAGTGTGAAATAAGAAACCAGGAGGACATTTTATCAAGAAAAACATAGAAGGAATTATCACATCATATTAAAATCTAGACAAGATAATAGGCTGCATTAAAATACATATGCACTTGGCAGTTCCCTTTTTTCATTGTTGACATGATTTCAGGGAAGAGCTACAACCAGAGGCAAGAGAGATGCAGTAGAGAGGTATGTAATGGACTGCAGGAATGATACGATCAAGGACCTAGAATCTGGTTGAAGAGAGTAAAGAGACTAAAATTGCTTCAGTGAAAAACCACTAGTTTTGCACGACTATAGTTGCTAACTAATCAGCTATAACCAGAACACAACGAGGGCGAAAGTAGACAAGGCGCAAGAAAATTGGGGAAGTTGAAAATAAGAGGTTTGCTTAATGTATAAACGCATACCATAAAGAGGTCATCGGGTAGGGGGTGGTTAAGAACTTTTATCTTTTCATCAACTTAAAAGTACGAAAGAGATGGACCTTCTGTATAAAATCCAATGCATTTCCAGTTACAAAGGTTTCACTCCCACTCTCATCTACCGTCATAGCTGATAGTTTCTCTAAGGTCATACCAGCTGCAAAAGAGTGGCCAGGATTGCTGCACGATGAATGCTAGTCAGATTCATCACAAATTCAAAGTAATCAACAGTTGAACCTCCTTACCTCTCAAGATCTTCATATCTGATGTGGATATTTGAAATTGAAAGCTTCAAGTTCCCAATTACTGTGTTGATCAAAGACCCCAACCAGGACTTATTCTTGAGGAGAAAGGCAAAAAAGAAGATTGGTTACAGTGATGATACTTGATGGACAATATTCTGTGAAACCGCCATTCCATACAAGAACTATGATTTGCATTTGTTTCCCATCCGTGGCAATGTCATAACCCGAACCAAAGAGGATGCCTTAAGATGTTTAAAGATAAAAAAACTAAAACAGAACTCCCAAGCAGCCTTAGGAAATCTTACATGGTAAAACTCAATCGAACTTAACATATATGAGTGCGACACACAATAAGCAACAGGAATATCTTAACATTGATGTCAAATCTCAGTTCATTTAAAGATGTGGGTACTAATATCAAAGATTATAACATTAGAATCCATGAACTATACTTTCTATAACTGTAATGCCATTTCTTAATCACTCCTAATCTAGAACCATAAGCATGGATAGTGCTGAACCAACTGACATTCTTAAGAAACTATAATGCCACCTCTCCATTTCACTATCTAGAAGCACAGGAATACTAAAAACAACTATATTATGCTGCAGTTATTGACGCAAATTGACAGCCTCTTATCCGTATCTCTCACTTTTCACTTTCATCAAGAGAAGAAAAAAACAAATCATTTTCCACTAGACCCATAAGTTCACGTCCGAAAACAAGAGGCAGCGTCAGCAATCAAAGTTAGTAAGTTAGATATCAGATTAACAGTCTACCACTGACAGAACCAATCAATGAACCCATCATTCTGAGCATCCAAGTTGGCACACATACGTCAAAGTTTTATGTATTTGACAAAAGACAAAGAAATATACCATTTCTGTCTGTAGGATTCGTCTACTCTCCAGAAGCTTTGTTTCCATGTCCTAGTTGTGATCAAAAGAGGTAACATCAAAAACATTTCCTGTCGACATGCAAAAACTTTTACTTGAGACTCAAAACCTTACTCGTATTCTACTCTTCTTAGCTTCTTGGACAGCATCTTCGGTAGATCCTTCAACTTGGGTTGCTGGCTCAGCTAATAAAAAAATACGATCCAGGTGAACTTGAACTGGATCTTGGCCAAGCCTGCTCCACGGTACCTATAATTATGGACTAATTACTGACATGCAAATGACAATACAATTCCTTAATTAAACAGTCACCCATAAAGGGGATACCAACTGTCCCAATGTTACATGGAAAATGATAAGAAGTCATAAGACAAGGTAGAAGGAATGAAATATTTACAGATACTAAGAATCCCTGGCAGGAGGACACACTGTAACTACACCAAACAACCCAGAGTAGTCAAAAGCGAAAAGCGCAACGAAGCATCATAATCTGTTGGGGCTTTAAGCACAAAGCAGAAATGAAGTGGGGGTTTTAACGAAAAGCTCACCGACGAAGAAAAACAACATATATATATATATATATATATATATATATATATATATATATATATATATATATATATATATATATATATATATATATATATATATATATATATATATATATATATATATATATATATATATATATATATATATATATATATATATATATATATATATATATATATATATATCATGTATACACATACACAACTATATGGCGGTTAGCATCTGGAGTCTTGTGTGATAAGAAGGTGCAACCGAAACTCAAAGGTAAGTTTTATAGAGTGGTGGTTAGACCGGCTATGTTGTATGGGGTTGAGTGTTGGCCAGCGAAGAATTCACATATCCAGAAGATGAATGCAGCCGAAATTAGGATGTTGAGATGGATGTGCGGGCATACTGGATAAGATAAGGAATGAAGATATTCTGAAGAGGGTGGGCGTTGCTCCCGTGGATGACAAGATGCGGGAAGCGAGACTTAGATGGTTCGGGCACGTGCAGAGGAGAACCATAGATGTCCCGGTTAGGAGGTGCGAGCGGTTGGCTTTGGCAGGTACGAGAAGAGGTAGAGGGCGGCCTAAGAAGTATTGGGGCGAGGTGATTAGGCAGGACATGGCGTGGCTTCAGATTTCCGAGGACATGGCTCTTGATAGGAACGTGTGGAGGTCGAGCATTAGGGTTGTAGGCTAGGGGGTAGTCGAGAGTTTTTCCCTCTTTGTACCGGGTAGTCTGATAGAGTTTTGTCTAGGTTTGTTAGCAGTCTATGTTGTGTTCACGTTATTTTGTTGTTTTGCATAGTTTTGTGTTATTGCCCTTCCACTTATTTGTTGTCTCTTATGATGTTGTTATTACCTTTCTGGCTTCTTTTGTTGTTACAACCTTTTCTTTTGTTTCTTTTCTAATATTATTGTGTCTTCTGTTGAGCCGAGGGTCTCCTGGAAACGGCCTCTCTACATTTCCGGGGTAGGGGTAAGGTCTGCGTACACTCTACTCTCCCCAGACCCCACTAGTGAGATTTTACTACGTATGTTGTTGTTGTTGTACACATACACAACTATATGTGTGCGTACATATAAGGCAACAGAAATACCTACAAACAAGCACAATAATTATTTTGCCAAAAGATTTGACATAACAAAAATTAAGCGAAATTTAAGATGTAAAAATCATATCAATCAAGGTGAAAATACATTTTATAAATATCTGATTTATGTGAAAAGGTGTACTTTTATTTCCTAATCACTAAAACTCACTCTTTTGTTTTTTTTTTAAATGTTTTTTTTTTTTTTTTTGGGAGAGGTAACAAATTTTATAAATAAGATAA
The DNA here is from genome assembly GCA_005239495.1 of Nicotiana undulata. NCBI lineage: Eukaryota > Viridiplantae > Streptophyta > Magnoliopsida > Solanales > Solanaceae > Nicotiana > Nicotiana undulata. The sequence goes on from ML265579.1 coordinate 67,153, forward strand.
AGTGACCCTTAGCACAAAGATAGTACTAAGAGTAAAACATAGTTACAAGACTCCAAAAAGAACAAAAACCTAGTCTTGTAATAGTTACAAGGACCCAATAGTGTCCGCTATAGGTGGTAAGTATTATTATAAACAAATTGGCACAATGTGCCTGGTTACATCCAAAAAAAGGCCCCAATAGACCAAAAGAAGAGAACCTAACATGTGTAGTGAAGTTTCGACAAATGATTTATCAATTTACCAACTACAGTTGCCCTCTGATAGGTGATGAGGTGCATGCATTAGCACCTCAAAGCTTTCACTAAAGTGCTGCTTAAGCGAGATGATGCGCACAGCCTGACATTATCTTATTTTTTAGGGTTTAAGTGCACCTCAAATGAGCTTTGAAAAACACTGAAACAACCTGCAGCAAGTTACATTCCATTGAAGAGCAAGCCACCTCACAAACAAACAGCCACAGACAAGGGAGGAGAAGTATCTAGGCTGTGGGAAGTATGTGCTTATTTCTTAGAGAGCATCGGAACTCTTAACATGCTAAGCAAAAAAACTTGTTTGTGGTTCATGTGGACCAAAGCTTAACCTCCAGGTTTGTTGATCAAAATGATGTAATGACCTTTTTTTTTGGCCTAAAGATCAACTTCATTTAATAATGTTTTAGCTATCAATTGGATTGATTTGAGTAATTCAAGGAAACCCAGAAAAAAGACTTTGAATTGAGAGTTAGTTATGTTCAATATCAACTACTACTTGAAAAGATTGATTTGATTTGTTTGTAAAATAGGAAATATACTTACAAAACACCAGTGCTCTTATTAGGGATAGTTCCTAAAGTTACTTCAATATCCGTAGGAATATATGTTTTTAATATGAATTTAGATAATAAAGCACTTTAAGAAAATAGCATGCAAAGTTATGAACCAGGTTCCTTCAAGGATGACCTAATTCATATTTAGCTTGCTTTATTAATGTGATTAAGTTTATTCAACTCAAATTTCATTTAACTCAAGGGTTGAGATAATTTCAGTACCCAGTGATCAATCAATTCTCCTTGTAGAAACAATAATGACTCATCATTATATTAATCACTGGGATGTGTGCACTTAATTTCCAAAACCACACAACATAAAATTACAACTGAAAAGGATTCAAAATATTATAAATATTCCCTCGAGTTCCAGATACTAAAGTCATAACTCATAAGCAAAAGCATCCACAGCGAAGAACAACAATATACTCACTTCACTTTCAGTCAGGTATTCAAAACTTCAAAATAACTCATTCAGAAGTCAGATGTTAGGGGTAGAACCTTGAGTCTCACAGATCCAAGAAATCCTGCCTTGACTTTTACAGGTAACTTCAATGCATTGAGAGCCTCTGGTTTTAATTGCATATTTACTAGCTCTACGTCACCTGTCACATATGCCACAATGTGTTAGTAACCAAGCAAATTTTCAATCCATACCTGCATTGTTTGACTGCAACAGATATTGTCAAGGAAAACACTTAAGAACTGTATTATGTACCGTGGCATCCCCCCCACCCTCCCCAAAAAAAAGACCTAAAACTTCCACTTCCGTGGATGGATGTATGTTCAAGGCAGCGAGTGCACCTGCATCACCGCTTTTGCTCGAGTGCCATATACATAGAGTCAAAAAAGTTTTAAAATAAATCTGAACCCATTACCACAAAGAAGTAGTTGGTGACTCCGCACCTAAAATTCTGAATATACATCTAACTTGCCAAATCGATATGTCAAAAAGAAAAATTTTGAACTGAATTTCGCTTAAAATGATGTCTTTCGACATCATTGAAGGCATTAAAAAACAAGTATCAAGAGGGGAAAAATAATAAAGGCAGGGGCAAGTTACATGAACAAGATTTCAAAGAAGAAGGGCTACTTATTGGGTGCTTCCCTTGTTGGAGTTTGAACATCTATTATCAGCTTTAAAGATGCTGTTTTCATTACGAATAAACTCTTCACTATGACCAGTAAATGCAAAACAGAGATATTCAAACAAACACATTTTTTTCTTTTTGGCCATAAATTGGATGGCATTTCATCGATATCATACCAATCTGGTGTCAAACTATTTACAGCAACGGTAAGTGGCTCACCAACTAAGCCAACATAAACCTTATGTGTCAGGATTCCCAAAATATTAACCATCTACACAAATTGATATTTCCATCTTGCAGCAGAAGTTAAAAGCGATAGAAGAGAACTCTTAACCTTCAAGAATGAACCCTCTAGTCCATGAAAAGTTCTCTTATTTCTAATTCTCCCCAAAACCCAAAAGATGAAAAGTGTTGCTGTCCTCCATAGCTACTTTTTCTTCCTTACAATGAAACTCGAGCTCCACCCTGCTACTATTTAGGACAAACCCAATAGATCTTGAAGGTTGTAAATATCGAGGTCTAAAGGTCTGCATCACACAATTCAATAGAATGTAATCCACCTCCTCGCATGCGTTCTGCACATGCAACACCAGCTCACCATGATATATCCTATTTTTCTAAAACTGTCTCCAGTCGGAATAGCTCCCCAAGCGGCAAACATACAAAAAAAACTAAATGTTTTAAGTTTCCAAGAATTCAATATATCCTTCCACATGAGGCTCCACTCCCCAACAATAAACAAACATCTATAATAGGACCTGACTTAAGTGTTTTGATGAGAACCTTTCCAAATCAATACTATCCACCCAAATTGTGTAAAGCCGTATATAAGAACGATTCAACTCAGAAGCATGTAGGGGTTTCCTAAATAGATGTCTCATTCCTTCCCGACTTAAAGTTTCTGCTACGGGTGTTCAATGGAAAAAAAACTAAGAAAAATAACTAAAAATCTACCAAATCTACAAAAGAAACCTTCATATACTTTGGGTAGGTTTGGTTTGGAATTACATTTGGAAAAAAAAAGAACCATGTGATTTGATTTGTTATTATACAAAAAAGAAATCGAACAAAACTGACTACATACATAGCTAATTATAAATCATTTTTTTATAAGGTAAATTGTATTAATCAAAAGGGAGAGAACTCCCTTATACAGGAAGTATACCAAAAAGTAGAAAATTTACATCAGAACATGATTCTCTACAAAAGACGCCTAATCTTCTATACAAGTAGGGGCTATATGAGTGCACCAAAAAGTAATCGAAGATAAAAGACTATTCTTAAGATGTGAAAAAGGAGACTCAATCCCCTCAAAAGCTCTCATATTTCTCTCCCCCAAACTATCCACATGAGAGCTAACGGGGCGAACTTCCACGCCTTTTGCTTTCTTCTTCTACGAAACCGGCCCAGCTATATAACATTTCCTTTACGGTGCTTGGCATCACCCATTGAACACCAAAAAGGTTCAGGATCGCCCTCCACAAAGCCGAGGACACAGGGCAATGCAACAAAAGATGATCAACTTCTTCCCCTGAGCTCTTACACATGTAGCATCAACTAACAAGTGTAATTCCACTCTTTCGCAGATTCTCATCAGTCAAAATCACTCCCTCGCCGCTAGCCATGCAAAAAAGCACACCTTCGTGGGCGCCTTAGGAATCCAGATCGAGGAGTATGGAAAAGAGGCCTCCTCTCTCACCAACAAACTCTGGCAAAAAGACTTTACGGAGAACAAACCATCGCCACGCAAACCCCATCTCCAAGAATCACAAGATGGTTGGGGCCTGTCTTGCCATATAGTTGTGTCAATAAATCTTGCAGCTCCGCAATCTCCCAATCTTGCATGTTCCTTCTAAATGAGAGGTCCCATACTACTCCCCCCCCCCCCCCCTCATGCTCCTTACGAATCTATTGGACCATCAATTACTTCTGGTTTGAAACTCTGAAGACGTGGGGAAGGAGACCCTCAGAGTATCCTCTCCACACCACTTATGAATCCAAAAGTTGATTCTCTTTCCATCTCTCACCCTCTAAGTGATGTTGCCACCTAAGGATTCCCAATTCTTCATGATGCTCCTCCACATGCCACACCCGAAACGTGTTGTGATTGCCTTGGTCCTCCAACCTCCTCCCGTGGAATCGTACTTTTCTACTATGACCTCCCTCCATAGAGCATGCTCTTCTACCCCGAATCCCCACATCCACTTCCCCAACAAAGCTCTGTTGAACACCCTAAGATCTCTTACTCCAAGTCCACCCCACTTCTTTGGGAAGTGACTATCTACCAATTCACTAGATGAAACTTTCTAGTTCCATCCGCCGCATCCCAAAGAAAATTCCTTTCAAGCCGCTCTAATTTTTCTGTGATGCTCACAGGAGCTTGCAATAGGGACAAGTAATAGGTGGGCATACTCGATAAAGTGCTTTTAATAAGCACTTCCTTACCGCCTTTTGACAAGTACCGTTTCTGCCAGCCTGCTAATCTTTTTCTAATCCTTTCGATCAATGGATTCCAAACCGTCGTATCCTTAGCGAAGCGCCCAATGGGAGACGCAGGTAAGTAGTGGGAAGGGAGCCCACCTTACATATGAGAACAAAGCATCATGTTAGCAACCTCACCCACCGAAAAAATCTCACACTTGCCAAGGTTGATTTTGAGTCCTAATACTATCTGAAACCACTGTAGGACCTGCTTCAGGTAGGTCAACTGATCCATATCGGCATCACACGAAACCAGGGTGTCATCCGCAAAAAGCAAATGAGAGACTCTTCGGGCACTGGGCACCCCGATTGAAGCTGAGAATCCTCTCAAGAAGCCTATGCCCGCCACACGATCCATCATTTTACTCAGAGCATCCATCACTAGAATGAACAGCACGAGGGATAGGGGGTACCCTTGCCTGAGACCTCTGGAGTAGCCAAAGAAACCACAAGGGCTACCATTAACCAGGACAGAAACAGAACTTGATCCATCCCCTCCATCTTCCCCCAAACCCCATCCGCATCATAATGAAATCCAGGAACTCCCAATTGACATGGTCGAAAGCCTTCTCAAGGTCTAACTTGCATAGTAAGCCGGGTTCTCTATTTTTCCTTCTGGAGTCTACAAGTTCATTTGCCACCAAAGCAGCATCCAGGATCTGCCTACCTTCCACAAACGCATTCTGGGAGGACGAAACAGACACGTCAAGGACCTTCTTGAGTCTGTTGGAGAGCACTTTAGAAATAATCTTATAAATGCTCCCCACAAGACTAATAGGCATGTAGTCTCTGATACAAGATGCACCTTCTTTCTTAGGCACAATAGTAATAAAAGAAGCATTGATACTTCTCTCGAAAACACCATTCACATGGAAGTATTCAATGGCTTCCATCAACTCCCTCTTGATGGTGTCCCAACAGAGCTGGAAGAAGGCCAAGGAGAAACCATTAGGCCCGGGGGCCTTATCACCAGCACAACTCGACACAGCCTCGTGCACCTCCTCCTCCTCGAAAGCCCTTTCTAGCCACTCACTGTCTCCCTCCCCTATGTGGTTGAACTCTATTCCCCCAAAGTCGGCCTCCAACTAACTTCCTCTTTGTATAAGTTTTCATAAAACCTCACTATCGCCCCTTTTACCTCCTCATCTCCCTCAATCCTCACCCATCCACAACTAAGCACTCTATGAAGTTTCTCCTTCGATTTGCAACCGGCACCCCGTGGAAAAACTTGGTATTCGAATCCCCCTCTTTTAACCATAGCGCCCTCGATTTTTGCCGCCAACTAGTCTCAAATATTTCCCTCTTAACCTCCCCCAATCTCGCTTTCTCGGATTCATCTAACTCCCTCGCCCCTTCCCCTCTCTCTAGTTCCCCCAATGCATGCATAAGCTCCCTCATTTTAACCTCTACCCTCCTAAAAATATCCTTATTCCACCTAATAATATCTCCCTTGAGCAATTTAAGTTTCTTCGAAAGACGGAATGAAGGTGTCCCTGATACCGCGTAGCTTGTCCACCATTCTTTCACCTTGTCACCAAATCCTGGCACCTTCAACCACATGTTCTCTAATCGGAAGGGAGCACGCACCCCCTCCCTCTGCATACATCTAGCAAGATAGGCAAATGATCCAAAGTCAGCCTAGGTAAAGGAATCTGCAGCACATTCGGCACCAGCTCATCCCAGGAGGGCAATATCAGAAATCTATCAAGTCTAGACCTTGAGTTGGAATCCTCCGCCCTGGCCCAAGTAAACCTTTCCCCTGACAGAGGAAGATCAATGAGAAAGTGATCATTGATGAAGTCAGAAAACTCCTCATGGCCCTCGAAATCAGATTACACCCTAATCTCTCCTCTGGGAATCTAATAGTGTTAAAGTCTCCCCCTATAACCTATGGAATGTCTCATTCCCCCATCATATTGGCCAGTTCCTCCCAAGAAAACACCTTGGACCCTTCTCCTACCGGTCCGTACACTCCCCCAAATTCCCAATACACCCCACTCACTCTATCTTTGACAAGAGCTGCTAAAGAAAAAACTCCCTTCTTAATCTCCTTTACCTCCAAGCTTCTATCATCCCACATTAGAAGAATGCCCCCGGCACTTCCCACTGCTGGAACCTAGTCATATTTTACCCAACTACCTCCCAGACACTCCTCACAATCACATCCGACAAAACTTCCATTTTTGTCTCCGGAAAACAAACTAGGTTAGCACCCCACTCTCTAACTCTCACTTTGATGATGGCCCTTTTGTTTGGGTCATTCATCCCCTACATTCCATGAAAGAATCTTAACTTCCATAAGTAACAATATCCCTCTTTTCCCCACCCCCTCTAATTGAGCTCCCTTCCTCCCTGTCATACACCCGGCCCCCTTCTCTGGTACACCACTACATCCCCTAAATTATTTTGCTTAACACCTTGACCCAACTCCCTCCCTACACCATCATAAAAAGATTGTTGCTCAATCTCCCTCAACAGTTCTAACACCCTATCTTCCTTCCCATCAAAACAAACACCTAGAAACTTCCCAAAGTTTAATAGTTTATCCTCCATCCAGAAAGACATATCCTCTCCTCCAATCCGTGACGAAATTGGACAAGCGTCTTTTATATGTATTGTTTCCTTGCTCCTACCGGAGGAATACAAGACCATAGCATTGCTAGCAATAGGAATTTTAGGTGGCGAAAGGATCTCACCATTTCCTTGAGGGGTATCAACCTCTGAAATTAGCACCCCGCTGCTATAGGAATGACCAGAAACACCAGTAGGGTAGCAGGAAAGATGAGAGCATGGAACCCCTGGCGGCATATTAACTGGAAATACCGGTCCGGCACTAACATCAATTGGGGCATGCTCAACAATCTTCCTAGAAAAAGAAGAAGCTTGAAGTGTAACCTCAGCACAACTAAGCCCAGGAGCATATAAGGGGGCGATGGAGCTGGGTCCACCAGAGACGGGAGGCCGTGGAATAACAGTACCATCTTTAGACGGTGTTGCCCCTGAAGCAGCGACCATCGAAGAGGGGCGCAGGTCACTAGATCTCGGTGAAGAAATGCCAATGTGTGAAGCACCATTGGCAGAAGAAGGAGGAACGACAGTTCCTATATGCTTAGGAGCCTTATCAGATGCAGCTTGAAATAACTTGGGCCCCTTAGGATCAATTCTAATGGAATTGGAAAAAGTTATTGGGCCCATGTGAGGAGGCCCAGGACGATACTTGCTGAAAACTTTCCCGGCCCTAAGATGATTAGAACAGGACCGGCCCATTCTGCCTTTCCAGCCCGCATCACTAACCCATTCGCGTCTTTTCCTCCGGTTGAAATTTTGTCCTCTTCTCACAAAATCAAACCTCCCGTCTCTTCTCGATCTAACGTCTGATTCCGGCTTAGTGCACTGATCCGGTGAGCCCTCCCCTCCCCTCCCTTATATTTGACCTTCCTTTTTCTTCCGCCACTATCTCAAGCATAAAGATAGGGCAAAATTCAGGGCTCAACCAAACCCTATAACTCAAGTAGCCATCTTCCACCACAGGGGAGACAGGGATTCTGCCGCCTTTCCTCACCACAATCCTCACTCGCGAGAGATCGTGTAAGTTGCAAGTTACATCAATAAAAAAAAACCACAGATTTCCTTAATCTTCTTAAATAGGTCAAGGCACCAAAGATACACCGGGAGATCCACCATGTTGACCACCAATGATTCACCGGTGAAACGAGGGTCGAGACACCAATCGTGCTCCACTCAACTGTCTAGCTTTAAGAAGTTCCTATCGAACCACCTGTTTCCTCTGACAAGAATTTCTGAAGCTTGAGACTCGTCGACAAAAATGAAAGAGATATTGTGTGTCCCCCAATTGCGATATTTTCAGCCCGTCCTTGACGTTCCATGCCTCTGTTGCCCAGTTCCTAACAGCCTCCGGAGAACCAACCCATTTGGAGAAAGACCCAATTAGACAAGATTTCAAGAAGCCCTTGCGCCTGAGAGTGTGCTCCTCAGACAGTGAGAAGTGCGGCTCCTGCCCTACGTCAAGCTTTCGATGGCATCTTTTCCCAAGTTCTAGGGCTGGCCAAGAGGCAGCTTTGATGAAAGACATGTTCTCCAGTTTTCTAGATTATAGAGAGAAGCAGCAGTTCCTCTCTGTAGAGTCCATCATATTCTAGATGCGGCTGTCCCAAAAAAGAATAAGTGAGATCTGGCCGGGAAAACCTCAAAGGTTAGAAAAATCAGTAGTCACAGCGGGTGAAAAACAGAATATAGCAAGGGAAGAAAGTTGTCTGGTACTGAACAACGGAAACAGTCGCTGGAACCTGGGGTTTAATGGCCGGAAAAAGAATAAGTCGTCAGATTTTGGTGAAACTGAGACGGGAAGGCTCGGAAAAGCCTCGAGAAGACGTTGTCGGAAGAAAAAAGTTTGAAAAAGTCGCCAAGAAAAATCCACACGCGCCGGCGCGTGGCTAGATCTCGCCGGAAAATCTGGTGCGTGAGAGCTCGGATGCCGGAGGACTTCACTGGGGTTTGGTCGCGGGAAGCTTGGCTCTTGATAGGGGTGGTGGAGTCTTAGGAAGAAGAAGAGAGAAGAATCTCGGGGAGCGTGCCTGGGAGCATATTTGCTACTGTTATATAGTATGTTCTAATAAAAATAGAGAATTTTTATTAGAACATTATAGATGGAGTAATGGTGTTGTTGACCCATGTGAAATAAAGCTCTCAGTTGATAGCACAGAGATACCTGTAGGTAATTATAAATCATCAAAATTTGTATATAAATATTGTGTGGAATTCACTTATCCAAAAAACTAACCCCATCATCTGAAGTGATATCATCTATCTGGGTACAAAGTAGGAGCTGAAGTGGCCCTTTCGGCAAGGATCTTGTGGTGCTCTTTCATTGGACATGCAGCTTCTTTGGTCCTTGGTCCTGATTCATATCATTCATATGACTTAATCATATGCTTATGTGCTTGGCAAATGTGAAATCTATTGTCTGTTGTTTCTTTTTTATTTTTTTCCCTCTCCACCATGTTTTTCTTGCCCACTTTAGTGCCAAATGTCTTTAGATTTGTCTTCATTCACATAATCTTGAGTAACACAATTAATTCTTTGTTGATACATTTTGTTTATTGTTACTCTTCTTTACGTTCCAATACTTCCTCCTCTTGTATCATTCAAATTTGCCGTAATGTAATCACTTTCTGACTCGGGGTCTGTAAATGCTCGGAAGGTGAATCTTTCATAATACTCTTTCAAAGTCCGCACACAAATGCAAGTATGATGTATATAGTCCTCCATTACCCTTCCACGGTCCTATACTTCTCCACGACCATCTCCCTACAAAGAGCGTACTTCTCAATCACGAATATCCATAACCATTAGCCTAATAGAGCCTTGTTGAATACTCAACCTTTTAACTCAAGACCTCTAATTTCATTTAAGAGCCCGCTGATTAAGTGAAGCTTCAAAACCCTATATTTCCAAATCCCATTGGAAGTATAACCTTCCTCTATAAAGAGTGTTGCTCATCCAAAGTCTCATAACAATTTTCTTAGTAGGGCCTTGTTGAAAACTGGAAGACATTTCATCCCAAGAGCCCATACTTAACGTCCTCCCAATTAACTGAGTTGAGCTTCCTAGCCCCATTTGTCGAACCCCATAGGAAGTTACACCTCCCCTCATAGAGCATGTTGCTCACCCAAAGTCTCCATAACCATTTTCTTAATAGGGCCTTGTTGAAAACTCGAAGAACTTTCACCCCAAGATCCCTCACGCAACATTCTCCCAGCTGACTAGCTAGAGCTTCCTAACCCCATTTGCCGAATCCCGTAAGATGCTCCTTTGGAGTTTGTCCAATTTACCAGTGAATTGTGACACCATCTGGTGCCTGAAACAATGACATGAACTACACAGAGATGCTCGATATGTACCTCTTTTACAAAGTGACTTGTGACACCATCTGGTGCCTGAAACAATGACATGAACTACACAGAGATGCTCGATATGTACCTCTTTTACAAAGTGACTTGTGACACCATCTGGTGCCTGAAACAATGACATGAACTACACAGAGATGCTCGATATGTACCTCTTTTACAAAGTGACTTGTGACACCATCTGGTGCCTGAAACAATGACATGAACTACACAGAGATGCTCGATATGTACCTCTTTTACAAAGTGACTTGTGACACCATCTGGTGCCTGAAACAATGACATGAACTACACAGAGATGCTCGATATGTACCTCTTTTACAAAGTGACTTGTGACACCATCTGGTGCCTGAAACAATGACATGAACTACACAGAGATGCTCGATATGTACCTCTTTTACAATGCTGCCAGTCTTTTCTCAACTCTCTTAATCACTGGGATCCTCGTTGCTAGGTCCTTATAAAAGCCTCAGTAGCTCAAACACGGTGCAGATATCTGACACTGGTGCAGATGTAAAGATCGAAGTCGTCATCACATAATGACTTACGATTCTCGTAGGACCACATAGATTGTATGTTGTACGAACTAGAAGTATCTATTACTTTCTAATGGGGTTTCATTGGGGCTCTTTACGGGTTCCTCTTTCTTACATCATGTTATCTTGATTCTATGACGATCCACATCCCCTTGGATGTGTTCCCGTGAAATTTTGTTTACTGAATGGAGGAAAAACTAATACAGATGAACTATAAAACTATTGCGGGAAAAATAAACCAACCACTTGGCAACATGAAAGTTGGACCAGACTGTTTCGTTATCCACTTCCAAATAGTAGACTAATGTACTTCATTGTAATTGAACAAAGAAACTACACATGGAATAGGTTGTATAAGATTTATGAAACAATGTTGTTTCTGGAATAGAGCTAGCTAACAAGAAAATTTGACAAGTAGGAGTCAAAGGGACCACGCCTAGCAGAACAAAAGAATAATGAACATGGGTTAAGCCCAAAAGAAGGTTCAAGCACACGGGCTAAGCAAGGTTGTAGCATGATTCGCCTTCAAAGAGCTGGATAACACCTAAATTACAATGGTGCAAGAAGGATTACAGCTTTTAACCGAGTCAAGGACAATTTTTACAGCCATACGACTCAGTCAAATAACAACTTCTCCAGAAACTATGAAATAGAGGAACGTCGACTGAACGTGGGAGAAGACAGTTAGCTGATGTAGCTCTAAACAATGCACCACAAGAATGACCAACCCTACAGCTATAAATAGATAGCCATTTGTGAATAGAACACACAGCAAATTAATTAAAGATACTTTTGTCGTAATAACTCAAACATTTATGCGCTTTTGCTTCAACACTTTCTTCACGCACATGCCTACTTCAGCCTATACTATTTAACATTCAATAAACCTATATATGATGTGAAACGCCGGATAACAAAGTACTACAAATCCAAATTATATCGTTGAAGCACTTTATTGCACAAATTCATCACAATTTGAAATAGACTAACATAAAAGCTAATGGTTAAATAGAAAAATCAGTTATACATACAGAAAATTAGGAATTTACCTTGCCAGACACTGATTTTGAGAGCTTCTTTGTTGAGTCCTCTAACATAGTTCCCCAAATACCGCTGCAACAAGTACGCTACCTGATCTTCCAACATCTTCGCGAACTTTCTACTGATCAATTCTTCAATTCAAATATCTATTAACGCTGTGACTGTGAATGTCTACAAGTTTCTATATACAACTTTGAATGTCAAAAAGAGAAAGTGTTCCACAAGTTTCCCATGGCGAAGAAAAAACGAAGAAAGAGAGAATTTTAGATTGGAAATTTGGACTCGCACGATCTATTTTCTTTTTCTTTTAATTTTCTTTGTTTCTGATTCTATTTTAAAGATATAAAAAGTTATAAAAAGTTTAGTGAGGGGTTTTCCAGTTGTAAGCTAAAATCTAAATGCAGAATGACGAGGAGGCGTTTGAGATATTTCTTTTAATCTATACACGTGGAGCAGCTAATGTCTTGCCGAGTAATTTAAAGCCAACATGAAGGGAGGGGATCATCACGTGCTACTCACGTGTTTGCATTAATTGTTTTATTAAGGAAGGTTTTCAGTGACGATTCTGTTGCGCCATCCAAGGCCGCCACTGTAGGTGCCGACATGTATATTTGTGGCTCTTCTTTACTTTCGTGGTGAGTTTCATCGCCACAAAAGCTTGCATGTTTTATTATTAACTTTTTATTGTCGCCAGAAAAGTACGCAAATGTGCTATAAATTTAAGATAGGTCGCTATTCTAAAGAGCAATATATAGTTGGAAAACTTACACAAATATACCAAATAAATCTTAACTTACCAACCTCTAGCCATTAGTCATAAATTTATCAAAATTAATCAAGCACATATATAAATTGAAAAATCAAATAAATAAGGTTCTTTCTCTCAAAGAATCACATGTAAAAATCTCCTTCAATATTTTTAAGCGTGATTAGCAACATTAAATGCAAGACAGAAAGGAAATTTCATCGATGCGGTAGCAAATAAGGTGATAAAATATAAAATATATACAATATTCCAAAAATCTAAGCAAAAAAAAAACTTTTTCAATGGGTATAGTTGAAATTCATTGAAAACATATAGATAAGTCAATATACAAAATTTGAGGAAGATTGGACGTGATTTAGACTGGTTTTGTATCAAAATTCGTAATTAAATCAAGTTCAAAAAATTCTTCTGCGACACATGTATCACGCACGTATCTCACCCATGGATATACATGGATATACATGTGATACACAATTGATACAAATATGATGCATATGTAAAGGTATCTAACGAGTGGGCCGGGCCGGGTAGACCTTTTTTTGAACCGGACAGGTTGGGGTACGGGCCGGTTTTGGTTAATTGTTAACGGGTTTAACGGGATCGAATTTATCCGGATAAAAAGTGACCCGTACGGGTAGGGGTTTAAGGGGCCGGGTTACAGGTATTTCAATTTTTTTTTAAAATTTTTGTACACGTATTGTAATTTATAAAAAAAAATAAAGTAAAATATATAAAGATAACAATGATTATGGAAAAAATTGCACTTATAAATTGCAAGTGCAACATGTATTTCAATTTTCAAATTTCAAAATTCAAAATTCAACTCTTACAAGTTACAACCAAGTACTAAATTTGACAAGTACTAAATTCAAAGGTTTTGCATTGCCCTTGTAAGTTCTTCATAATCAATATGAACTGATTGTCCTTCTCCTGGAGTGTTAAATTCAGATGGGTTACCATGCGTTAATATATCTCCAAGTTCCTCGTCTTCTGGGCTATCAACATCTTCACGTCCTTGATTTCTTTGTTCCGATCTANTTTTTGCTTCTGCAAGTAGAATTAAAGTTCATCAATGTTCCTGCTACTGGTTTGAGTTGTAGCAAATGTAGAAAAAATATTAAAACTATCAACTATTTCATCATCATACAAAGTAGTAGAACTTGAAGAAGTGGTACACTGCATATTGGGATTAACATTGGCTACATTAAGAGCAACATCATCAACTATATTTGCATAATAATTATATAATTATTGTAAATTATCATTTAGATTGCTCATGCAAGTGCGAATTGATGGGGTTTCAGTTAATCCAATCTCCATGTAAGTATACAAAGCATTGATTAATTGGTGACAATCAGTCATCTTAATAGAAGGATTTAAAACAACGCCAATTAAGTAAATCTGAGAAATTGGAAAGAAAGATTTTTTTGAATTTGTCTTGCATTTCTTCAACAGCAACATTATATTTTTCTTTCTTCTTAAATTCAAAGAGTAGAAAAGCAATTTCAGCTATATGTACTAAAACCATTGTAACAGTAGGGTAGTATGCTCCAGAAAACTCAACAGTAGCTATATAAAATTTATGTAAAAATTGAATAACATCATTAATGACCTCCCAAGTAGCAGGTGTTAACATACGGTTTCTATCAGTACAATGCGCATTAGCAACTTCAGTTATTGGAAATCTACATTTATAGCAACATTTTAAAAATATGTAAATATAATTCCACCTAGTAACAAATTCGTCTGGCATGAATCTTGGTTTAAGGTTATACTCGGTACACTTATTCTTAAATTCTCTAATTCTAGATTGTTTGTTATTTCCTTGAATAACACCAACTGCGCTTCTAACATGAATAATCTCAGTTGAAAATAATCGAGGCCACTTTTAACAATTAAATTATAAATACGACATGCACACCTAACATGAAAATTTTCTTCAAGCGGCGGTTGCAAATGCATTTTTAATAATGAAATTGCGGCAATATTGCTAGAAGCATTATCAAAAGACATACACAATACTTTTTGGTTAAGATTATAAAATTGAACAACTTCGCAAATAGTACTACTTATAAAAACAGCAGTATGACTCTAATCTTCATTATATTTAAAAGCGATAATACGTTTTTGCATACAAAATAAATCATCTATTCAATGACATGTAATTGTCAAATAATCATTTCCATTAA
>ML265579.1:82089-126279 GCA_005239495.1 Nicotiana undulata
TGAGTGAAGAAATGAAGAAGAGGGGGGGGGGGGGGTTATTTATAGTTTTAGAGAAAGTTAATTTCGTAAATTGAAAATAGGTTAAATTTTAAAGAAAAAAGGGGCTATTAATGCAATTAACCCGTTGGGCAACGGATCCCTGACAGGGGTGACCGTTGCCAATGGTTAGTGGGCCCCACTGATTTCAAAAATTAACAAACAAAAAAAAATAGTCGTTGTACCGGTCCGGTCCAAGCCGGTTAAACTGGTACACGACACTGTTCACGTGGGCCGGGTTTGACCGGTCCGGTTAACCGTTACAAAATAATAAACGGACCAACCCCCTCTAACCCCCTACCCAGCCCCACCCGGCCCCCTATGTACCGGGCCGATCCGGTTCCGGTTTCGGTTTTAACGAGTCTGGGTCGGGCCGGTTACGGGTCAACCCAGCCCGTTAGACACCTTTATGCATATGTGATACACACATCATTTTTTTTCATGTTCAGTTTTTACTTCGAATTTTCAATTCAAACCACGTCAAAACTTCACCAAATCATCTCAAAAATGATATTCATGCTCCATAAGATATACCCAATATATTCTAATAACACCCACTCAAAAGAAAATAAAATTTAACCTTTTTTTTGTTACAAGTAGCTAATTGGCTAATATTAGTAATATTTTATAAATTGGCCAATTTTTGTAATGGGCTACTTATAAATGGACATAGCTGGTAATTTCCCTATATAATTTTCCACTAAAATTGTCACTTATTATGGCGACTTGACACTTACTTTTGATGGCGATTGATTAGGTTGCCTAGAACATCGTCATTGAAAATCTTCTTTTTTGTAGTGTTTGTTTGGAAATTTCAATTTGATCATTTGACTAAATTGGATAAAAGTTTAGTCCTTAGAGTCGAGATTAATAGATGTTTACCCTCAAAATCAGATAACAATTGAATTTGTAAGTGGTTTTAAGGATACATGGATTAACTTGAGACAAAATGATATATTAAGTTGCAATTAAAATAAACAATGATAGAGTAAATACAAACCACAGGAATTGAGCAATCTCGATCTTGGTAAATCACCCTCCAGCCGGATACACTTCGATTTGTGTCAAGATACAGAAGAACAAGAGCTTAAAGAGAAAAAATGATAATGTATTGCTTTGGAATGTCTGATACAACGTCCTCAATAAATTATCAGACCCCCTCCCCCCCTTCATATAGTAGAGGAGTCCTACTTTAGGTACAATTCTATAAAGGTCAAAAATTCCTTGATTTTTTTATTGCCGGTTCCTTGTTGATACGCCTTGAAATTACCGCCGTAAGATCCGACCGTTTGCGGATATTTCGATCCTCTGTTGGTTATGCTAATAACATTTCTTCGAGCTCGTTTGGGGCTAGGGTCAACTCCTGGGTCACAGGCTCAATAATCTCGAAGGCAAGTGTTCTGACCCGGTGTGACTGGGGTTCGATCTCCAGTCCTGTATTGGCATGTTCCGAGGCTGACCTTCCATGTCATAGGCGAACTCGATCACGACTGTATACACATAGTCCCCTCATTTTTCGGAGAGTATACGACGAGAAACAACATGATCTTATGATTCTTACTTCGACACCACACGACAGAAATGTCAAAATAGACGAAACGTATCTTCAGTCAAGTCTTAATGGCATTAAATGCTTGTTAGTTGCTGGTCGGCCACTCCTGGATGCGAACCGTCGCTGAAAAACTATAAATACTCCCTCATTTCTTCATTCAAACCTTCTGTCCTTGTACCTTAGCAATCTTAATATTTTAATGCATTTATTTTTCGGTTATTTGAGATCTTTTATAAGAATTTTTGTTTGTCCTCATCCCAAACCACCAATTGTACTCTTTTAACTTCCTTTTTTCCTTCATTTTCAAAGAATGGCGAAGACTTCAAAACCCGTTCCCCAAAAAGAAACTCCTTCTACCTCGCGGCCGGCTACCGAGGAGATCGTTTCGCGTACTGCTGTCGAGGAACAAGTACCGGAACCTCCTCTAAAAATGTTCATCCTCGGGGAGGTGCCCGGTCAATGATGATTTTAAGGTTGAAAAGCCTTCTTTCGTACAAGGTCGGTGCGAGGATGTCTCAAGGTACATCTGCTAGATCACCGGGGATGTTCTCTCTGCAGTCAAAAAGGATTACAATTAGGTCGACAAGCATGTAGTGATTCCCCAACCCGATGAACATCACCACCCACGCCGAGGTATATTTAAGCGTTTACATTTATCCTTTTACGTTGGGCCCCTTGATTCCGGTCATCATCAATATCTGCAATAGATATGAGGTATGCCTCATTCAAATTCACCCTTCATTGTGGAGGCTCGTGTTCCTTCTCCATTTATTTATGAGCAAGTTCGAAGGATTCATGTTCACCATCGATCACCTCATGCGCTTATAAAGTCCCCGATTCTACCGGGGGGGCTAATCAAGCTCGCGCATCGGGCTAATAAAGCCCCATTCTTGAGTATTGATGAAGATCTCGAGGCTGGCTAGGTCGTTTTGTCCGAATGAGGACTTCAGACTTGATTCTAGCTGAGCATATTTCATTTTGTGAGAAGTGGAATATGTCACGTAAGTATAATTTTGCTTACAAAATTTAATTTATCATTTTTTTCTTCCTTCTTATCGGTGTTCCGTGGTGGTTCAGTTTTTGCTCGGGTCCCGAATGCAGTTCCTCGACTCAAGGAGTGGGTCTAGGGCATCGTAATGCAAATGCCATATTCTTGGCGTTCATGGCGCGAGCTTTCAAAGGGCCGATGGGGAGCCCCACATGATGATATACCTTTATGAGTAAGTAATATTTTGGGTTCCTTTTTGCAGGTTTATCCAAAGATGTCAAACTAAGGCATTCACCTGGTGGCGATAACTTCCCCATCGAGCGCCCTGCTCTGAGGCAAGGTGAAGAGAATAAAAGTAAAAGGGCCCCGAGTTCTCCAAGATCGGAGAAAAAGAACCCAAGGAGAAGGCTGGTGCATAAATCCAAAGAAAGCACATGTGCTCGAGCACCATCTTCGGGTTCACTCTATCGGCTGAGGGACGAATTAGAAGAAGAAGAAGACTTCAACCTGATGGTCTGAGTGTTGTCACGACTCAAAGGGCAAGGGGCCTCCGATCCAGAGAGAGATGAGGGCGATCTGCCTCAGGTTAGGGAGGCCAATGAAGAGGCCTTGGCCGAAGCTTCTCGGGATGTGGACAAAGCCCCCAAAGGAATCACATGGTGTGATCGACATCACAGATCCACCTTCGTTCACTGAATCCATGTACAACGAGGCTCATACGGTGAAGGAACGTCCAAACGAGGGGGACCAAGGAACGGACAACCCCTCCCGCAGCTTTTCTGATAGCGTGGATTCTACCGCCACAGAGGACGTCTCTGGGATGGGTGAATTGGAGGTGCCGAAGTAGATTCCGTCTTCGGGAACAAGCGGGCCTTATTCAAGCCTGAAACTGGTCAACCGGTTCCCAGCTCCGAGTGTGGATCCCGACCAGAAGAGGTCAATCATCATCTCCATTTCGTAGGATGCTCGAGTCATGTTTTCCCCTGTAGGGGTGACTAGCTACCTTCGGTGTTTGGTGACCGAGGAAGACCAAGCTAAGATGAACGAGGTAGGTGCACCCTACCTTTTCAATGATGCACAACAGACGCTAAATCGGGTAACTTCAAATACTTCTCGATGATTGTTAATTTGTACTTAGACTTATGGATAATCCTAACATTGCTCTTTGTGTTTATAGGCCTAAGTGCTTCATCATAAGACCTTTTTGTGATATCGAGATGAGCTAAACCATATTGAGGTCGAGGTCCGAGGGCTAACTAAGAAGAGAGACGCTTACAAGCTTCACAACGAGCAGTGTGAAGGGGAGGTTAAGAGCCTCCGAGCTGAGCTGAAGGTAGCTATGAAGGAGCATGCCGACATGGTTGAGCAGGTAAAAATATTTGAGGTTAGTGACGATGAGCTAGACTCGGTGACTAACGGTCGGAATCCCAAGGTCCAATAAAAAATCGATCGGATCGGCCAACTTCGAGTTGAGATAGATATTATCAAGGTTTAGACCGACGAATGGAGAGGCAGGATGGACTGTCTGGCCTCGGAAAAGGAGACTTCTCGGGCGCAGCTGGCTGAGGCTGAGGCTCACTTTCGAGTGGCAAAAGAAATGGCCGAGGTGCAGGCCAAAAGGGTTGATGAGATCTATTCTCAGCTAAGTATAGTCGTCTCTGATGGAGGAAATCTTGCCAAAGAGCTAGACATGGCCAAGTTGATCGTCGTTGTTATTAAAGTTGACGCCGATGAAATGGTGGCCCAATATAAGGCTGACACCGAGGCGGCCCAGGTCCGAACGAAAGATATCATTGAGCATGATAAGCGTCAATCCCTAAGGGAGACCCTCAAGGAGATTCTTGCTTGGGGTTTCGACTTGTCGACCGAAATCGAGAGTGTTAAGGGGCTCAAAGCCGAGGCCAAGATGTTGGCTTATCCTGAGGAAGACACTGAGGGTTCGAGCGGATCTAAGAGTGAAGGAGACTCCGAAGACCCTGAGACGAGGCGGGCTCCGATGAATACCAGGCCGTTTAAGTATCTTGTACATTTTTTGTACTTGTGTATGTTTGTATTTTTTTTGTCAATGTTGTTTGGCCTTTGTAAAGTTTGTATGCATAATATAAGGCTTGTTTTCCCTCTCGATATTCTCTGTGTTTTGTTGTGTACTTTGCTTTATTATTTTATTTGCAAAGATCAAAATGCCTTAGCATGAAATAGTTAGGTCATGTTCGGAGGTTCGAACAGGCTTTGCCTTCGACATTATTTCTTTTAAGGCATCGTGGGGTTTGGTATGACAGGAAACCTTTCCCCAAAGTACTTATAATTTTTTAGAATATAGTTTGCCGAAGGTAGCCTTTAGAACGAGTTTAGATAATTTTCAAGGCCTTGTTTTTTATTACGGTCATGGACGTCTCTGAGTCATTTTAATATGGCCGTACCTTTTTAGTTCGGGTGTTGCTCAGTGGAATTGTCACCTTGAGTTATTCGGTCTTGCCTAAGATAACAGTCCCCGAATGGGGATGGCCGTAGACTTTAAGGTTCGGGCGCTGTCTAATAGGTCTTGTGCCACCGGGCTCCGATAGCCCGAGCCATTTGAGTTTCTTTTTGGGCGGAAGTCCCTGATTGGAAGTGATCTATTGAACCCGGATAAGGTGTCCCTTGGGCTCAATAACTTTAGGGGATCGGATGTAGGAAATTTCTTAAGAGAAAAGAAAGAGCAAAAAAATTTAAGGGACAAGATATTTATCCGCAAGGTAGAGACTTCTTTTTATTCTTGTGCGTAATAGTTACACATGTGTACAAGCTTTGTGTTACGTCTTGAGCATTCTATGAGGGCACATTTAATTTGACTCTTTGAACCTTACAATGAATCCTATTGATCGGGATGAGACCATTCAATCATAAAGTTTCTTTCCTTTCTAAAGTCGTTATCCGAGGGTAATGCCCCCCAGTGTTCGGGGCCGATGTGTCTTATATTCATCAAATTCTTTTCAAAGGAATTGAGTACTAGCATCTGTGGCTATGGATATTGCAAACAGGCTTTCTGCAATTGCTGCCGAAATGGGGCAACTGCAAAATGAAATTCAAGAGCACTGTAGAGTGCTAAACTTCCTCTTGGGAGACCATGAACACTGTTGTCGTGATATTATATACCGGTTCATAACCGGCCTCCAATTCTAAGTTAGCCCTATTTATTGTTGCTTCGTTAAATATGTTGCCGGAAAACCCCTTTGAGACAAAACCAATTCAAGGTAATAAGAGTGCAACCCGTGCTTTCAGGCCTAAAGTTTGTATCGTTCTTTGATGGTTGCATGCAAGTGTTAGTTCGGAATGCAAATAAATAGAAGGAAAGAAATCTGGTCGTACCTTAGCAGTAGTATCGCTTCAAGTGAGCTATGTTCCAGTTGTTCGGTAGTTGCTCACCATTCATTGTTCCGAGTTTGTACGATCCTTTCTCGGTGATCTCGGCAATTTGATAAGGTTCTTCCTAGTTCGGCCCCAGCTTCCCTTTGTTCGGGTTCCGGATGCTTAGTATGGCCTTTCCTTAAGACTAAGTCCCCGACGTTGAAGTATCGAAGGTGCGCCTTCGATTTTAATATCTCCTGATCCATTATTTTTGGGCGGCCTACCGAACAAGGGCGGCTTTGCGATTTTCATCTAATAGCCGCAGGCTCGTATTCATGGCCTTATCATTTGATTCCTTGACTGCATATCGGAACATGAGACTTGGTTCTCCGACTTCGATCGGTATTAGAGCTTCAGCGCCATAAACAAGTAAGACGGGGTGGCCCCACTACTAGACTTCGAGGTCGTACGGTATGCCCATAGGACTTCGGGAAAGATTTCCTTCCATTTTCCTTTGGCGTCAGTCAACCTCTTTTTGAGGTTTTGGAGTATGGTTTTGTTGGTCAATTCTGCTTGTCCGTTCCAACTAGGGTGGTAGAGTGTTGATAGGATTCTTTTGATATTATGATCTTTGAAAAACTTGCTTACTTTGTTGCCGATGAATTATTTCCAGTTGTGACATACGATTGCGGCCGACATTCCGAACCGACATATGATGTGGTTCCAAATAAAGTCGATGACTTCTTTCTCCTTTACCTTTTCGTATGCCTGGGCTTTCACCCACCTAGAAAAATAGTCAGTCATAAACAATATAGATTGAGCCTTACTAGTGCCGATGGAAGGGGGCCGACGATATCCATTCCCCACTTCAAGAACGACCATATTGACAAAACCGAATGTAGCAGCTCCCCGAGTTGATGAATCATCGGAGCGTGTCTTTGACATTCATCACATTTTAGTACGAACTCCTTCGTGTCCTTTTCCATATCGATCCACTAGTAATCGGTTCCGATTACTTTTTGAACCAATGATTCGGCGCCAAAATGATTTCCACATGCGCCTTTGTGGATTTCCCTCAAAACATACTCGGTATCCCCTGGTCCTAGACATATCGCGAGTGGGCCATCGAATGTTCTTCTGAACAGGGTTCTGTCTTCGGACAGGCTAAACATGGCTCCCTTTATACGCAGGGCCCTCGATTCTTTTGTATCGAAGGGTAGTTTTCCAGTTTTCAGATATTCTATATATTTATTTCTCTAGTCCCAAGTTAGGCTCATCGAATTAATCTCGGCATGACTTCTTCCACTACCGATCTCATGAATTGTACAACTTCCCCCGAGTTGAACTCGTCATCCTCGAATAACGATCCTAATTTAGCAAGGGCATCGGCCTCACTATTTTGATCTCGAGGTACGTGTTGCAAAGTCTACTTTTTGAACCAATGTAATGTTACCTGCAACTTATCCAGGCACCTTTGCATTCGTTCCTCTCTCGCCTCGAACGTTCCATTTACTTGGTTCCCCACGAGGAGGGAGTCACACTTAGCTTCGATCACCTCCGTCCCTAAGCTCTTGGCTAGTTCGAGACCTGCAATCATGGCTTCATTGTTAGTCAATTTCACAGTCCTAATAGATTGTCTAACTATGTTGCGTGTTGGTGGCTTCAATAAGATTCCAAGTCCGGACCCTTTTGCCTTCGAGGCACCGTTCGTAAAGAGGGTCCAGATCCTCGAAGAGGTCCCTGAGTTCATCAATAACTCTCTTTTGACCTTGAGTATTAGGGTCGGCGTAAAGTCGGCCACAAAGTCTGCCAAAATTTGAGATTTACTGGCGGTTCAGAGCCGATATTCAATATCGTACCCACTTATTTCCACGGCCCATTTGGCCAACCGGCCCGAGAACTCGGGCTTATGCATTACATTCCTCAATGGGTAAGTAGTCACGACACATAAGGGGTGACACTAGAAGTATGGTTTTAGCTTTCTAGAGGCGCTTAACAAAGCAAGCGCCAACTTTTCTAGGTGAAGGTACCTAGTTTAGGCTCACCTAGGGTCCTGCTAATATAGTAAATTGGTGACTGCGTACCTTGCTCTTACCGTACCAGGACTCCACTTACCACTATCTCTAATACATCCAAGTACATGTATAGTTATTCGTTTGTCTTCGGAGTGTGAAGCAACGATGGGCTCGATAAATGCTTCTTGAGTTGCTCCAAAGCCCGTTGGCACTACGGGGTCCATCAAAAGTTATTCTTCTTCTTCAATTGAGAGAAGAATCAGTGGCTCTTATCGGAAGACCTCGAGATAAAT
This sequence comes from Nicotiana undulata, assembly GCA_005239495.1. Classification (NCBI taxonomy): domain Eukaryota; kingdom Viridiplantae; phylum Streptophyta; class Magnoliopsida; order Solanales; family Solanaceae; genus Nicotiana; species Nicotiana undulata. Next base: position 90,301 of record ML265579.1, read on the forward strand.
CGCGTCAAGGCGACTATGCGTGCGGTTAATCTTTTCACGGCCCTCACGTTGTCCACAATCGTAATATCTTCAATGGTTTTGTTCTTGTCGAGGTTGATCTCAATTCCTCGGTTGGATACCATGAACCCGAGGAATTTACCTGATCCAACTCCAAACACAAATTTCTCCGGGTTCAGCTTCATATTATATTTCTTCAATATGCAGGTTTGCTGCAAATGTTTTAAATGGTCCTCTGCTCGCAAGGACTTAACCGACATATCGTCAATGTAAACCTCCATTGATTTTCCTATTTGTTCCTCGAACATCCGATTTACTAGGTGTTGGTAAGTGTCACCTGTGTTTTTAATCCAAATGGCACCACGTTATAGCTAGGGGTGTGCATTCGAATCGGTTTATCGATAAATCGAATCGATTATTTGTTATCGGTTTATCGATTTATCGATTTTGATTTCGATTTTGTCCTCTTCGGTTATCGGTTTATTGATAAACCGATAAGATATACTAAAAATACAAGTATACCCTTATTCTATAATACCCTTTCCTTTACCCTAAGTTCCTAACCCTATTATTTCTTCCTTATGCAACCACAACATCTTCCTTGTACTGCATCTTATTCCTTTGTTTCTTTCTTTCTTTTGATTCTTTTCCCATGGGTTCTATTTAGTTGCTTAGAGATACACTCCGAGTTTACTTACACTTCAATGGTTGAATCTTGTTGTTTCTTTGAGCTTCTTTTTCTATGTTCCCGAGGTTGTCGATATATATTCTCTAATTTTTTGTGTATTGACGCTTTTAAATAATTGGATTTGCTTTTAACGGCCTTTTGTTTTAACTCTGACAGGTGTACTCTTTTGATTTCCTTTATGTTTTAAAGGTTTGACCTCTTTATACTGGAATTGTGATTTGGATTTATATATCCTCCCACCACTTATTTTAGAGGTATAGTTGATTCAGTATTCTTTATTGAACCAGTTTCATTTGCTGAAATTCTGCACCTATTGGTGTAGTTCTCTGTTTGATTGAATTCCGAAAGATTTAGCTTCATGTTGATTTGTTCTCTTTTGGAAGGCAAGATTTACAGAAACTTGTTAAACTGAAGAGTCAGTTTCGTTATTTGTATTTTTGCTCCTTGTGATCTTTTTTGTTTACGAATGTTGATTTCGGGTGGGTAAGGGATGTGGGCTGTTTGAGTTTAATATATTTCTTGATTGTCCATATTAGTTAAGCGTGTTTATAGCGATATACTATCCGTGGAATTCCGCAAATTTTCTTATTGGTGTAATCGATAACCGAATTGATAAGCCGCAAAAATCGATAAATCAAAATCGAAAGAATCAAAACCTTATTGAAATGATAACGATAAACATATGTACAAATCGATAATCGATAAGTAATTATCGATAAGGGTCAAAATCGAATCGATAAATTGAATGCACACCCCTAGTTGTAGCAGTATGTGCCGTACTTAGTGATGAAGGAGGTTTTTTCTGATCATCCGGGTTCATCTGTATTTGGTTGTACCCGGAGTAGGCATCGAGAAAACTAAGGATCACGTGGGTTGGTCGCGGCATCGATCATGCGATCGATGTTGGGCAAAGGGATGGAGTCCTTGGGACATGCCTTATTCAAATCTTTATAGTCTACACACATTCTCAATTTTTTTCCTTTTTAGGGACTACCACTACATTTTCTAACCAATCCGGGTATTAAACCTCCTGAATGAACCCTATTTTGAGGAGTTTAAATACCTCGTCCTTGATGAAAGCATTGTTGATCTCGGAATGGGGTCTCCTCTTCTGCTTGACCGGATGGAACTTTACGTCTAGGATTATCTTGTGAGTGGTTATCTCTGGCGGGATCCCTATCATATCAAGGTGGGACCAAGCGAAACAATCTTCATTAGCTATAAGAAATTGAATGAGTTTTTTCCTAAGCTCGGGGCTTAACCACGTGCCTAAGTATAGCTTTCGATCGGGCAAGTGTCCATCGAATACGACTTGTTTCAGTTCCTCAACCGTTGATTTTGTAGCATCAGAGTCATCGGGGTCTATGAAAGATCTTGGGACCCCGTAGTCGTCGTCCTTGTCTACCCCCCGTTCATGCGATTCTGCAGAGGCTGGTATCAGTGATTGCTATTTGGCCCCATCTTTGACCATCTGGTTCGGATCATCCGATGTTGAGATTATGGATTCCCGGATCAATTTATCGACCGCGAACATTTCCATGATGGCCGGTTTTTCCCCATAAACTGTTTTGACTCCACTTGGTGTTGGGAATTTTAGCACCTGGTGTAGTTTCGAGGGCACTTCTCTTATGTTGTGAATCCACGGCTTCCCGAACAAAGAGTTGTATCTCATATCCCTCTTTAATTACATAGAACTTGGCATCCTGCACAGTTCCAATGATGTTTACTAGCAATGTTACCTCCCCTTTAGGGTCTCGCATTCCATGTTGAACCCGTTCAGGACTCAGACCGCAGGTTCAATCAACACATGCTTAATTCGATATTTATTTAAGAGTACCGATATTACCAGTGTGTCTTTGTAGGGCTACATGATCCCCTTAGCATATTCGTCATTGAAAGACAAGGTTCCTTCTGGTACATAAACCCGTGTCCGTTTTTCTCTTGTGATAGATACTTTAGTATGCTTCAGCATCGACCCTTGGGAATTTCCGAATCCCCCTCCCCCCGATGATCATGTTAATGACGTGATGAAGTTCCTCTTTCTCGTTCAACTTATTAGAATCCATGTTCCTGAATTCGTTCTTGGCCCGATCACTAAGGAACTCTCGGAGATGGCCGTTGTTGAACAATTGGGACACCTCTTCTCCTAATTGTCGGCAGTCTTCTGTTCTGTGGCCATGAGTGCCGTGATATTTGCACATTAGGTTGGGATCCATTTGGGATGGATCAGACTGTATAGGTCTAGGCAATTTGGTATCTTTGATGCATCCGATGGCAGATACAATAGAGGTGTCATCGACGTTGAAGTTGTACTCCGATAATCTCGGTGCTTATTTAGGCCCGACGGGCCTGTCAAGGATATTTTTGCTCATGATTCCCCGGTTTCTCTGACCTTGATCACTTCTCCTTTATTTTCTCATAGAGTTTCGCCTGAACCTACTGCTTCTTCGGAATCTATTATACGGCTGATACCGATACCTATTTGATTTCAGTTCATGATCGATGTCTCTCTTTACTCTGTCGATGTTCTGACGGGATATACGGACCCAGAAAGGGCCTCAAGCTGATCATCTTGGACCCTGTTTTTTGATTGATATCGGTTACATCAGTCCAAGTGACGGCCAGATACTCCACCAGGGTTTGTTTCAACTGTTGTGAAGCCAATGGGCTCTGAATATTGAGTTCTTGGGTGAAAGCCTGAACGACCAAATCATGAGCGACCGGTGGCAGGTCCATCCGTTCCATTTGAAACCGAGACATGAACTCTCTGAATATATTGTTATCCTCTAGTGTTATTTTGAAAAGGCTTGATTTCCTGGTCTCGACCTTGATGGCCCTAGCGTGTGCTTTCACGAAAGAATCTGCAAGCATGGCAAATGAGTCAATAGAATTAGGAGGTAAGTTGTGATACCATATCATAGCTCCTTTTGACACGGTCTCTCCGAACTTCTTCAACATGACATACTCAATCTTATCATCCTTCAAGTCGTCCCTTCGATGGCACATGTGTAAGAGGTTACATGCTCATTGGGGTCAGTCATTTTGTTATACTTAGGAATCTCGAGCGTGCGAAATTTCTTAGGGATCAGCTTTGGAGCCGCACTCGAAGGAAAATGTTTTTGCACAGACTTCTTGGAATCGAATCCTTTCAATATCAGCGGTGCTTCTGGTATTTAGTCTACCCTGGAACTGTAGGTTTCCACCTTTTTGTCATTAGCTTCGATTTTCTTCTCTCCTCATTCTACCAGTTTTGTCAGTTCCTCGAGAATTTTTGTAATCTCAGGGTTAGTCCCCGATTCATTTTCATTCGACCTCTCTACGACCGGTTCATCCCTACGGGTGAATTCCTGGGGTGGATCGGGTTCAACTCTGCTCGGTGCGCGGCTTTGGTTATGTAACTGAGCTATCGCCACATGTTGAGCCTGCAACATTTCGAAGATCACCCGTAAACTGATCCCGTCTCTCCAATGTTTTGTGTATTTTGAGCTGCCGATCAGGATCTACCACGGACATTATTTTCAGAGTCGGTGGTGTTTAACCAAAGAATTAGATCCTTTGACTAAAGCTATTTTTAGGATAAACTCGGGTTTCTGATAATCAAGGAAATAATGATAAGTAAAAAAGGAATAAGTAAATGGACAATGATATGATGCGCAGAAAAGTAAAATGTATTGTATTCGTGGTTCAGATGCCCTTTACAAGCTATATTCTCTTCCCTTATATAGGGAATTTCTTAATATAACGTCTACCTCTTACAATGATCGCTCATTAATGACTAATTATTACATTAATGGGACGTTACAAAGAGTAACCGTAACTGTTGCATGAAGGTTGTGTAACATGTGAGTCATTAATTGAGGATCTCTGAATCTGCCTGTAGCTCTGTCCGGATTCATTCTGACCGTGTCTCTTCCTTGTCTCAATCAGGTTGAGTTTCCCTTAGCTGATTACCCCGTAGGCTTATTGATCCGTGCCTCTTTGTTCCGTACCTATTTATAGAATCATATCCAGCTGTCATGTTTTTCTTGGTCCACGTAGCCGGCTGAGTCATCAAGGATCATCATACGTGTGAAACTCTTTTTTACCAATACATATAGTCCCCCCCACTTACCATTTATTTATCGATTAATATTTGGTAAGTGGATACGCATTTATGGCGGGAATATTTTTCCGCCAATTTACCTCGAAACATTGTATCCTTCTCTGAACATAGGCGTTGCTTGTCACTTCCATTTAATGCTCCAGCCACGTGTTCCCTCCGGATTGGTTCTGCAGTTACTTGGCGCCTTTTAGGGCTTTTTGCGGCTGCATCAGTCACGAAGTGACACCTTCAATTATGACTTTTCTCATCATTATTTTTTCCCATGTTTGACGGTTGTCTTCAAGTATAAATACCTCTTTTCTTTTCTTTACTTTCACGAAACACTTTCTAACTTGTCTCTTTTATTTGTAAAGAATTTCTTCTTGTCTTCGTAAACATGTCTTCTTCGAACCAATCTAAAAGAGTGATAGACGTCGAGAATTTGACACCCTCTTCTGCTCCGACTCGGAGTCGGAGGGGTGGTAGACTGAGGAGTTTAGGCTCTACTCCTTCGAGAGGCTCTTCTTCTTCCCAGATTGTTTCCCCTCCTTCTGCTAGGTCTTTAGTCTCTCCAAGAGCTAGGGCTTCTAGGTCTTTGTCCAGGGGTAGAGAACATCACGAACCCCTACGCGAACCACGAATTGATGAAATCATTCCTGCTGAGTTTACCTTCACTAGGGATAGTCAGGTCCTTGTAGATCAGTCGTTATCCCTTGATAGTGTTGATAGGTATCCCACTCTTATTACCGAAGGTTTGATTCCCCTTGTTCGCAGGGAATGTTCTTGGGAGTCTGATTTTCCCATTGTTATTCCGAATAGCAATCAAAGAATAACGTCTTACAAGACGGGGCATTCTTTTGTTTACACCTACCCTTTTACTCTAGGGTTTAGACCTCCTATTGATCCAGTCATCATCGAATTTTGTCGTTTCTTCAACATTTGCTTAGGACAAGTTGGTCCTCTTGTGTGGAGGGTTGTCGCGTGTCTTATATGTTTAGCTTCGTTAGCCTCGGTTCCTTTTACCTTCAATCACCTCATTCATCTTTATTCTCCTACCTTATTTCGTCAAGGGGTTTTCACTCTAGCTGCTAGGAGCAAAAGAGTGTTGGTAACCCCTGATGACGATAAGGATAGAGGTAGGTACCTTCGGTACGTTGCTGTGCCCACTGTTGGTTTAGTGGGAGAGGAAAATCTTCCCTTCCCTGAGAAGTGGAATCGTGCACGTGAGTACATTTTAGCTCACATTTGTTATTTTCTTTTCTTTGCTTTAAGTGTTGTATTAACACCGTAGCTATTTTCTTCTTCTTTGAGAAATCATGGGTACTGTTGAGAATGTCTCCGGTATCCTTGATTGGGTAGAAAAGTTGTTGTCGGTTGCTCAATTGGAGGAAAGATGTTGGAAGTACTTCTTAGTGAAGTACGGTTGGAAAGTGTATTGGTAAAAAAGAGTCTTACACGTAAGATGACTCTTTACAACTCAGCCAGCTACGTGGACCAAGGAAAACATGACAACTCGATATGACTCTGTAAAGAGGTACGGAACAAAGAGGCACAATTCAGTAAGCCTTTGAGTTCATCAGCCACGGGAAACCCAACTTAATTAAGATGGTAAAGAGACACAGTCATAGTGAATCCAGACAAAGATACGGGCAGATTCGAGGATCCTCATTTAATGACCTATACGTTATGTAACCTACATGCAACAGTTACGGTTACCCTTTGTAACGCCTCATTAACGTAATAACTAGTCATTAATGGGCGATCATTGCAAGAATCAAACGTTATATTAGGAAACCTCCTATATAAAGGAAGGGGAGATAATTTGTAAGGGGCATCTGAGAACTTCTAATATTGCACACTTTACTTTGCCGCGTATCATTATTGCTTTCTATTTTATTTTCCTTTATTCAATATCGTTTTCTTGATTATCAGTAACCCGTGTTTATCCTAAATATAGCTTTGGTAAAAGGATCTAATTCTTTGGTTAAACAAATTGGTTCCGTTACCAGGAATCTGATAATCTTTGTTCACTTTTCTATTGGTATCCTCTAAAATGATGTCTTGTTCACTTTTCTATTGGTATCCTCTGAAACGATGTCGAACTCCAACGACAACAACCTACAGAGGAATGGAACCCCTATTCCATTACCTCAAGGAACCCTTCGTGGTTCAAGGGAACCATCCCCAGAAAGATCTGACAACAACCGCAATAATAATGAGCAAACGGTAGAACAAGATCGAATAAAACAAATGATTGCAGAGTACGTGCGACAAGCTGTGCAAGAATTTGCAAGGGGACTACCAGCAGCACCACCTGCATCACTGACACCACCTCCAAACAATACAATCATCGGGGAAAATCCTCAGTCTGGATTGGTAAACTCGGCAAGGGGTGACACCCCTAACGAATATCTCGAAGCGAGACCAGGTATGACTAATAACTCTGAATTACAAAATTTACTGCTAACCATGCAGAAATAGATGAAGGAACAAAACGATCGAATCGAGCAAATTCCTGGAGTACCGCCTATTATCAAAGGCATTGATGTTGATAGATATTCTCAACAACCTTGGAAGCGAAGTGCAGCACCCTTGCCTATACCCAAGAAGTTTAAAATGCCTGACGTTCCCAAATATGATGGAACAACTGACCCACGTGACCATGTGACCGCTTTCACTACTGGAGTAAAGGGCAATGACTTAACAAAACAGGAGATTGAATCAGTCCTTGCCAAAAAAATTGGAGAAACACTCACCAAAGGAGCCCTAACCTGGTATTCTATTCTCCCTGAAAATTCTATTGACTCTTTTGCTGAACTTGCAGATTCATTTATAAAAGCACACTCTGGTGCACAAAAAGTTGAGAAAGAATGGAAGACATATTCAAAATAAAGCAAAGGGGACACAGAACTACTCTGCGAATTTGTAGACAGGTTCCAACGAGAAAGAATGCAATTACCCAGGGTGCCTGATAATTGGGCAGCCATGTCATTTGCAAGTAACCTAAATGATAAAAGCTCAGAAGCCACAAGACGACTCAAGGAAAGTCTAAGAGAATTCCCAGCTACAATGTGGAATGATGTATATAACAGGTATAACACTAAACTCAGAATAAAAGAAGATATCATTACTCGTTTGAGATATGAAGATCATTCCAGATCCAGACGTCTTGAATCAAACAGGAGATCAGGTAAAAACAGGTACGATCCTTACTTAGGACCCTCGGGACGTGAAAATCGTCCCAGGTTCGAAAACACAAGGTCAGACTATAGACCACCAGGAAGAGACGTGGGCTCATCCTCATCTAGACCAGAAAAGATCGAGATGAACGACCTAGAGGTAATGCCCGAATTGGGGATCATACCTTTAATGTAAGTAATCCTGAACTTGTCTCAATATTAATAAATATGGGAGATAAAGTTAAATTTCCCAAAGAGATGCGATCAAATCCAAATAAAAGGAACCCGGATTTCTGGTGTGAATTCTATAACAATCATGGGCACAGGATTGCGGATTGCAGATTTTTACAAGGTGAAATAGAACATTTATTGAAACAAGACTATTTAACAGAATTGTTTAGTGATAAAGGTAAACATGCATATATGAAGAACAGGCAGGAGCCCTCAAAGCCTCCTTCTCCAAAGCGAACCGTCAATGCGATACACGGAGGAGTAGAAGTAAACGGAATAGTTTGCCAATTATCATCAAAGGTCAATATTACCCACGGAAAGCGGGCTCGAGAAGATCCAACCGAAGATGAAATAACCTTTGACGACGCAGATTTTGGTGGACTAATGCTTCCCCATAATGATGCCCTGGTAATATCCCTACTCATTCATGACACTAACGTTAAAAGAGTGTTGATTGATCCAGGTAGTTCAGTTAATATCATCTTGTTAAGAGCCGTGGAAGAAATGCTCATGGGAAATCAGGTGATCCCAAAGGCTCGAGCCATATCAGGGTTTGATAACTCTACGGTCATAACCAAAGGAGAAATCGAACTTAGCACTTACGCTGAGGGAGTAACTAAGAACACCAAATTCCAAGTCATTAATACTGACATGGCTTATAATGTGATTATGGGAAGGCCTTGGATCCATGACATGAAAGCAGTACCATCCACTTTACATCAGGTAATCAAATTCCCCTCAGAATGGGGAATCAGACAAATTAGAGGTGATCAACAGACCTCCAGAAATATAAATTCCGTGACACTTTATAACAAAAAAGGGACGGAAGAACTAGAAGATAGAGAAATCTTTCAAGCTAATGTCACCGACCAAACATGTACGGGAAAAACTACTAACCAAATAGGTACGAAAGAAGTAAATATTTTTCAAACAGGTACGGGAAGAGATACCCACGAGAAGGTGGATTCAGTCATCACGGGGGATGCGTCGGACCATATAGATGTGGACTCTAGACCGGACGTCATTCATGAACCGGAAGAAGACGAACACATCAAAACAACTACGGAAGAGCTCGAAGTTGTTCCATTGTTTGAACAAAAACCTGAAAAGAAGGTGTATGTAGGCATGAGGCTGAGTCCCAATCGAAAAGGTACGTTAATTGATTATTTAAAAGCTAACGCAGATTGCTTTGCGTCGTCCCACTCATATATGACAGGTATTCTACCCGAAGTGATGACTCACAAACTAAATGAAGATTCATCCTTTGTACCTGTTAAGCAAAAGAAAAGAAAGCAAGGACCATTCAAGAATCAAGTAATTGACGAAGAGGTACAAAAACTCTTGAAAATTGGTTCGATACGAGAGGTAACGTACCCTAACTGGTTAGCTAACATTGTGGTGGTACCTAAAAAGAATGTCAAATGGAGGGTATGTGTAGATTATACTGATTTAAATAAAGCATGCCCCAAAGATTCATTCTCATTACCGCATATAGATCAAATGATTGATTCTACCACAGGTCATGAATTATTAAGCTTTCTAGATGCATATTCTGGTTATAATCAGATTAAAATGGATCCCTCAGACGAGGAAAAAATCTCCTTCATTACGAACAAGGGGACTTACTGCTATAAAGTCATGCCTTTTGGCTTAAATAATGCTGGAGCAACCTATCAAAGGCTAGTGACTAAAATGTTCCAAGAACATCTGGGAAAAACAATGGAAGTTTACTTTGATGATATGTTGGTAAATCAACACGGGCGGAAGACCACTTCCAGCACCTCTCTATTACTTTTGACATTTTACTCAGGTATAACATGAAATTGAATCCAGAAAAATGCGCTTTTGGAGTACAATCACGTAAATTTTTGGGTTTCTTTGTATCAAACAGAGGAATATAGGTAAATCCCGCTCAAATTAAAGCTATAGAAGAAATACCTGATATACTAACAAACAAAAAAGAAGTTCAAAGACTGACAGGAATAATAGCGGCTTTGGGAAGATTTATTTCCAGGTCCTCCTAAAAATGTTTTAAATTCTTTTCAGTTCTCAAAAAGCAAAATCAGTTCGAATGGACTGAAGAATGTCAGCAAGACCTCAGGAATTTGAAGGATTATCTATCAAAACCTCCGCTTCTGTCAAAGCCAAAAGAAGGGGAAAGATTGTACATCTACCTAGCTGCCTCAGAAATTGCTGTAAGTGCAGTACTGGTAAGAGAAGACAAAAGTAAGCAATCACCTATTTATTACGTAAGTAAAACTTTACTAGATGCTGAAACCAGATATCCACATCTAGAAAAGTTAGCTTTAGCCTTAATAATGGCATCTAGAAAATTACGACCCTATTTTCAATGTCATCCAATCACTTTTGTGACTTCTTATCCTTTAAGAAATATATTGCATAAACAGGAACTGTCAGGAAGATTAGCCAAGTGGGCCATAGAATTAAGTGAGCATGAAATAATATATCAGCCTAGGACTGCAATTAAGTCACAAATATTAGCTGATTTTGTTGCTGACTTTAGTAATAACATTGTTCCTGAAGTAGAAAAGGAGTTACAACTCTTTAACGGTGCTAATCCGGGTCTATGGACCATATTTACGGATGGCTCTTCCAATATAAAAGGTGCCGGTTTAGGCATAGTCTTAATATCACCCACAGGTGAGAAGACACGACAAGCTATTAAATGTTATCCTATAACTAACAATGAAGAAGAGTACGAAGCTGTCATTGCAGGCCTAGAACTGGCACGAGAACTCTCAATTGAGCAAATCGTAATCAACAGCGATTCCCAACTGGTAGTAAATCAAATGAATGCGAATTACATCGCTCGAGAGACTCGGATGCAACAATATCTAGAAAGGGCAAGAGAGCTCGTAAGACAATTCAAAACATGAAAGGTAATACAAATACCTAGAGAGGAAAATGCAGAGGCAGATGCATTAGGAAACCTCGCAGCAGTTACAGAAGTAACAAATAAAGACAATACAATCGTCGTACATCAATTCCATTCAGCAATCGACCAGGACAGAAATGAGGTAACTTTCAACAATTTAACCTAGGATTGGAGAAACGAAATTCTTCATTTTTTGCAGAATGGTACCGTACCTGAAGACAAGAAAGCAGCTCAAGCACATTTCTGCAAAGCTGCACGGTACTCTCTCATTCGCAACTCATTGTACCGCAAGATGTTCGGAGAACCCCTAGCTAAATGCCTCGGACCTAATCAAACGGAGTTCGTGATAAGAGAAGTCCATGAAGGACACTGTGTGTCACGACCCCAAACCCTAACAGGTTGTGATGGCGCCTATCGTGGAACTAGGCTAGCCAACCATCACCTTACTACGCGTTTATTCAATTATAACAGTTCACAATCTAATAATAAGCATGCAACCATAGCATAAATAATGAAATTAGGTCTTAGCATTCCCATATTAGCCTAAACAAACCTCCCATGAACTGGAGTCAATAGTCATGAGCATCGAAGAATAAATAATTCTAACTCTGCTAAAACTATAAATATGTCTCTGAATCAAATACTAAAACTAAATGAGGAAGGGAAATGGAGAAGTTGTGGACGCTGAACAGCTACCTCGAAATCCCGTAACAGCTGCTAACGAACTGAGACAGCTACTGCTCCAGACCGTCACCTGAATCTGTGCACAGAGGCACATGGAGTCTTTATGAGTACGCCAACTCAGTAGTAATGAAAATAAATCACAGACTGAGATATATAAAACACACAGTACAGATACACAATTTCACAAAACCAGTAAAACACCAAGTCACCATGTAGTATTCATCAACTAGTAAGTTCGAAATCAGTTTCCAGAAATCCCTTGAAAACAAGTGCAACATCAGTTTATCTCAGTAAAACTAGTTTGAAAACGAAATAAATCATAGTTCGAAAACTTAGTAAAATCATCATAAATCAGCCCCTTGGGCCAAAATCATTTCTCGTAACAGTTGCCCCTCAGGCATTCTCTCAATCACTCAGTATCAATCATCACTCAGTATCAGCCCCGCGGGCAATCATCATCACTCAATCGGTATCGGCGCTCACTAGGGGTGTGTACAGACTCCGGAGGGGCTCCTACATCCCAAGCGCAATAATAACATAAGGCCTGAAAGCCTCCTCACCACTCTCCTGAGGCCTGAAAGCCTCCTCACCACACTCTTGAGGCCTGAAAGCCTCCTCACCACACTCCTGAGGCCTGAAAGCCTCCTCACCACACTCATAAGGCCTGAAAGCCTCCTCACAATATAGGCCTGAAAGCCTCACTCAGTCAGACACTCTCAATTTTCCCTTAGGCCATAAAGATACCAGGTTCTCGACCAAAAACAGTGTTTCATTTTTCAATAAGCAGTATCAAAATACTCTGAGTGTCAAAAAAATTTATCAGGAAAAGATTGAGTGTAAAATCATATCATATCAGTGAGAAAAATATAGTAACCACAACCCCCAAGGGGTAAACAAGTCGACACTAAGCCCCAAACACGGCTTACAACCCAAATCATATCATAATAAAATAATACTAATTAAGCATAGGCTTAGAAATTGGTTTCGCAACCCAATAGTTGCCCAAATAAGGAATATAATTCCAAAGTTTCAACCTTTTCATCTCAAAACCCGTGAAATGGTGCATAGTCCGGGGTTTCATACCCTCAGAACATGATTTAAAGACATTACTTACCTCAAAACTAGCCCGAAAACTATTCCGCAATGCGCTTGCCTCTCGAATCAACCTTCTAAGGATCCAAATCTACCAAGTTCAGATTTTTATCATCAACATATGCTTAAGGAACGAATTCCAATTGAAAAATATCGAATTTAACTCAAAAATCCGAAACCGGTCAAAACCCGACCCCCGGGCCCGCATCCCGAAACTCAAAATTTTTTATAAAAAAGTGCTCTTCGTCCTCTCACGAGTCCGTACATATAAAGAACACCAAAATCGGAGTTTGTTTGACCCCTCAAATCGACCCCTAAATGTCTCATAATCTCAAGCCCTAAAACCCAATTTCTCTACTGATTTTTCAAGAATTTACACTGGTTTTATGCTCTATAATCACCCATAATCGAGTTTTAATGATCAAAACACTTACCTCTAATAAGAACAAGGATTTCCCTCTTCAAAATCGCCCCCAAGAGCTCTTTTCCGTACAACAATGGTGAAAAATAAGGTTTAAGTCGCGGAGGGTTTAATTATTTAATGCCTAGTGATTTACTCTCCGCGATCGCGGTCAAACACCCGCGATCGCATAGACCAAAAACTCCTGACCTCCGCGATCGAAGAACTGTGCACGCGATCACACAGTGCATTTGCCAGCAACCCCACGCGCCCCAACTTCTTCTACGCGATCGCAGCTCATTCCACGCGATCGCACTGCCTTGGGCTCCCCCTACTCTGCGATTGCACTTCTCCCCCCGCGATCTCACAGAGTAATTTTTTCCTGCCCAAATAACTCACCGCGATCGCATCACTTCCCCCGCGATCGCAGTGAATAAAATTGGTGTGTGCTAAAACCAGAAAACCAGTAGTGTTTTTAAGCCCAAATGAGTCCGTTAATCATCCGAAATCAATCCCGAGCCCCTAGGGACCCCAACCAAACATACCAAAACCTCACATATGATCATTCAAACTTAGTTGCACTCTCAAAACACCAAAACTAACATCAAAACACCAATTTACATCGAATTCAAGCCTAAGAACTTTGATATTTCTAAAATATACCAATGATGCCGAAACTATCCAAATCAACTCCGATTGACCTGAAATTTTGCAAACATATCCAAATGACATTACAAACCTGTTCCAACTGTCGAAATTCCATTTCGACCCCGATAGCCTATTTTTTCACTGCCGACCGAAAATTGCCAAAAACTAACTTTCGCCAATTCAAGCCTAATTCTACACCGGACATCACAAAATTATTTTGAACATACTCCTAAGTCCCAAATCACCTAACGAAGCTATTCAAACCATGAAATCCGCATTCCGAGGTCGTTTACCAATAAGTCAACTCTTAGTTGACTTTTTCCCATTTTAAGACTATTTTTAAAGGCTAATTGATTGAACTCTCACTACAACCATTCGATTTCAAGCCTATCAACTCTAATACATCAAATACAGTATAACCAATCTATAACAAGTTAATAACAACAATTAAAAATGCAGGTTTTACGTAACGACAGACCGGGTCGTTACACTGTGTAAATCATTCGGGAGAAAGATACTTGGTAAAAACCCTAATCAGAGCCGGGTATTATTGGCCTAAGATGGAAGAAGATGCCGAAAACTTCATATCAAAATGCGACAGGTGCCATAGGTTTGCAACTAATATGCATCGACCATCAGAACTATTGCACCCAATCATATCCCCATGGCCCTTCATGAAATGGGGTATGAATATAGTGGGACCTCTTCCCCAGCTAAAGTACAGGTGCGGTTTCTGCTCATGCTTACCGATTATTTCACAAAATGGGTAGAAGGAGAAGAATTCAAACAGGTGCGGGAAAAGGAAGTTAAAAGCTTCTTATGGCAAAACATAATATGCCGCTTTGGGATACTGAAGGAGATCGTATGTGATAATGGCCCACAATTTATAGGCTCTCAAATCACGGAATTCTTTGAAAGCTGGCAAATTAAACGGATTACCTCAACACCATATCATCCCGTGTCTAATGGTCAAGCTGAGTCAACGAATAAAATCATCATCAACAATATAAAGAAGCGGTTAGATAAAGCCAAAGGAAATTGGCCTGATGAATTACCAGCGGTATTATGGGCATACAGAACAACATCAAAAACGACAACGGGAGAAAATCCCTTCGCACTTGTTTATGACTCAGAAGCCTTAATACCCGTGGAGATTGGCGAACCAAGCATAAGGGTTATAACAGTTACGAAAGAAACAAACAACGATGAATTGAAGACCAATCTGGACCTGCTCGAACCACGAAGGGAAGCATCATTAATACGGATGGCAGCTCAAAATCAAATCATAGAGCGATACTATAACCGTAAAGCTCATCTCAGATACTTCAAGATTGGGGACTTCGTACTCAAAAAACTCTTTCTATCGACAAAATAAAAAGGCGCATGAAAGCTAAGTCCGAATTGGGAAGGACCTTACAAAGTTCGAGGCATAGCTGGGAAGGGTGCCTATGAGTTGGAAGCCATGGACGGCAGAATCCTACCAACAAGCTGCAACTCCATCCACTTGAAGAAGTACTACTTCTAAGGAAAAGAAGTATCCCCGGTCAGGTATCATACGTTCGATTTTATTTTGAACATTTAAAGTTTTACTAACTTTTTTAGATGATAGGCATAAAGCTAACCCATCACCAGATGATGATATTAGACCTGCAAAGACGCGAAGAAATAACACAATTCCTGGTCTAGGGTTACACTTTCTGATGGACGTTTAAAGGGTTAAGCAGTCATTATCTAAAAAATTATATACCTTCGAGTCTCGTACGTTTTTCCTTTTCGGGAAAAGGACCACAAGGAAGGAATAATCAAGTGCTCGAGATTTCATTCTTCAAATCTCAAACACTTGGGGGACTATACAATATGGAAGGCTAAAACGAAGCAAAGAAGACCATCGGAAATTCAAAGCTCGAGCCTGAAGATCCATCTACCCAACAAGTCAAGTGATACGAGCAAAATTGAAGAAACTGAAGACCTAAAATTCAAAAACCTTCGAACAATGTTCAGGTTGAAGCGCAAAGTAATAGCTACGATAAAAAATGCACATCTTTGTACTTATTCAAAATCGTTGTAAACAGTTACGGGTAAAAGATCATCATCATTGTACTCATTCAAAAAACTGTTGTGATTAAAAACAGTTACGAAATCTTTGTACTCATATAGAAAACTGTTATCAAATAAAACAGTTGCGGATGAAAGATCAAAATCCTTGTTTATGTTCAGAAAATTGTTATCAAATAAAATAGTTACGGATGAAAAAGCATTTCTCTCGTACTTATTAAAAAACTGTTGTCAACAAAAACAGTTACGGACAAAAGCCCCTAATCATTATGAAAACTATTACTAATGAAAAACAGTTGTTTCCTTGTATTAATTCGAAAAAACTGTTACCTATGAAAAAACAGTTATGAAATACAAGTGTATATCAAATTTGTTAAATGAAAACAGTTGCAACACGAGTTTTAGACGATAATCGAAACACATGTAAAATGTCGTGGAAGTTCAAACAAAAAACTTTCCTCAAGAAACATTCTTAAACATGTGAGAAATTCCTATCACTCTATTGCATTACTATGAAATTGAGACGTCTTCTTCATTAAATTTCAATCAAAAAGGGCCCTCTTTTATAAGTAAAGCCTATTATAAACAAGGCTTACAAACATCGTGCCTACTATGAAAAGGCTCGGGTGATTTTAGCATCTTCATGCGAAAGTTTAGAGGTACAACTAAAAACCTCAAAAATCAAAACATGCAAAAGACTTGAGAGTGAAACAAAAGCTCAAAACAGAAAAGTCATAATTTGCATATATATATAAATAAATAAAATAGCGGGTAAGTAAGAACTAAGTACTAACTAGTACCTAGACGCATATATAATTTTTACATTTAAAGGTGCCCCTAAGTTGTCAGTTGGGGACTTTAGCAAGATAAAAATTTACCTCCGATGGAGCTGGGGGTAACCACCAATCCAATAAAATAAAAAAAAGAGAACCAAAGTTTTAATCTTCTTGAGGAGGAGGGTTGACTTCTTCATCGGCAGGAGGAACAGGAGCAACTTGGAACGGAGAGGCATGAGCAGCAGAAGTCTCACCATCAAGCGAAGAGAGGTTAAGACCTCGTTGAGCCTTCTCCATGGCTTCCTTGGTTTTAGCTATTTCAGCACTAAGGTCGAAACCCTCTTGACTCATTTTCATCAATGTGTCAAGGCGAGAATTCATATATGCCCAGCTAACATCGACAGCAGCCGCTTCTTCGAGATCTTCATAATCTTTTGCCCATACTTGAAGCTCGGCCTTTAGCCCATCCTTCTCCGCTTCAACAGCCTCATGGGCAACCTTCAAAGGCACAATCGACTCCTCTAGAGTTTGGAATCTATCTAATGCATTACGCAGTTCTTCTTGAGTCCGAGAGAGTGATTGCACGAGCTCGCCAGAATATTCCTCCTTCTTCCCTAGCAAATCCTTCAAGTACCTAATCTCCTCCGAAGCTCGAGACAATTGTTCAGCAAATGAAGATTCCAAAATGCTCTTATCCTTATCAGCCTGATTTGAAGAAGCCCTCTCCACTGCCAGTTCCGCTGCTATAATCCTCATCTGTCTCTTCAAGGTACTATTTTCCTCCTCTAAGGCATCCATATCAATTCTTAAACTGTCACACTGTGCCTTCAAGTTGTCGAAATCAACCCGCAACTCTTTTGTCTCCTGATCCGAATTCGAAATCCTCTTCATAAGCTCCATACCAATAAGATTGATCTACAAGAAACAAACTAATTAGATATGATAAATTATTTATATATGGTAAAATTCATATATGGAAATGAATAAATTGCACCATACCTTCAAGGAAGTATGCACAACTTCATTGGCCCATGTAAGAGCTGTGTGGCTGGCTAGCTTGGTTTTCTCCGTGGGACCTATCAAAGGTTTGAGCCACACTTTGGGCCCGCCCGTTTTCTTGAAAAGACTTCCCTTAGCTGGAAGTTCTATTATTACCCTCCACATCTCCCTGCTGGAAGACTCTACTTCCCTAACGGAAGGCACGAAAGCAGGCATAGATGGAACAACAACAGACACGGAGAGTTGAGGAATTGGAGAAGCCGCGGGCAAAACAACATGTACGGAGGATTGAAGAGTTGAGGAAACCACAGGCAAAGCAACAACAGAGGCAGTAATAGCCAGTGGAGCGGAAGAGACACGAGGGGCATATGAGACAGGTTCACTTATAGAAGCAGGAAAAACAATGTCCAAGGGGACATCATCAGAGGCAAGGTCAAAACCTTCATGAAACAAGTACTCTACATAGTCATGAACACGGGACTATGAAACATCTTCAGAGGTTGAGGGTCTAACTGCTAATACGGAAGGCAAAGTCGTGGGTGTAGACTCGTCGTCCAAAACCACCTGCCTTCTTCGTGACCTGTGCACCAAAGCACCCTCCTTTTCTTCTTCTTCTTCTTCTTCTTCTTCTTCTTCTTCTTCTTCTTCTTCTTCTTCTTCTTCTTCTGTGGAACGTGATTCACCAACCTTCCTCTTCGAGGAAGACGAACCAACAATAATCTCTTGGGCCTGGGCCAAAGACATCTTCGGAACAAACGAAGCAGAGACCCCACAAGCAGAAAATCCTATCAGAAAGGGAAAAAATAAACAAGAAGAAAAAAGGCTCGAGTAAGAGAAGAAGTAAAAACAAAAACACCACTTACCGTGGGTCTTCACTTGCCAACCGCACTTCCCAGCGAAGTACTTCCAAGATCTTTCTTCCAATGGAGAAACAAACAACAATTTCTCTACCCAATCACGAATACCGGAGACATTCTCAACAGTACCCATGATTGTTTAAAGAAGAAGAAATAGATATGGTGTTAATAAAACATCTCAAATGAAAAAGAAGAAAAATAAATAAATGTGAGCTAAAATGTACTCACGTGCACGATTCCACTTCTTAGGGAAGGGAAGATTTTCTTCACCCACTAAACCAGCAGTGGGTACAGCGAAGTACCGGAGGTACCAACCTCTGTCCTTATCATCTCCAGGGGTTACCAACACTCTTTTACTCCGAGAAGCCAGAGTAAAAACCACTTGACTAAATAGGACAGGAGAGTAGAGATGAATGAGATGGATAAAAGTAAAAGGAACCGAGGCTAAAGAATCTAAACTTCTAAGACATGCAACTCACCACACAAGCGGACCGACTTGTCCTAAGCAAATATTGAAGAAACGACAAAACTCGATTATGACTGGATCAGTGGGAGGTCTAAACCCTAAAGTGAAAGGGTACGTATAAAAAAAAGAATATCCCTTCTTGTAAGACGTAATTCTTTGATTACTATTGGAATATAGACAGGGAAATCAGACCTCCAAAAACACTCCCTACGAACTAGGGAAATCTGACCTTCAGTAATAAGGGTTGGGTATCTCTCGACCTTGTCAAGGGAAGAAGACTGATCCACAAGAACTTGATTGTCCCTAGTAAAGATAAATTCAGCGGGAATAATCTCATCAACTCTGGGTTCACGAAGGTATTCATCTCTACCTCTAGACAAAGAACGGGAAGCCCTAGCCCTAGGAGAAACTAGAGACCTGGCAAAAGGAGGAGAGACTATTTGAGAGGAAGAAGAGCCTCTGGAAGGAGATGATCCTAGACTCCATAGTCTACCACCCCTCCAACTCCTAGCCGGAGCAGAAGAAAGTGTTAAGTTCTCTACATCTATTACCTTTTTGGGTTGATTTGAAGAAGCATGTTTACAAAAGCAATGAAAAATTCTTTACAAGTAAGAGACAAGTTAGAAAGCGTTTCGTGAAAGTAAATGAAATAAGAAGGGTATTTATACCTAAGGGAAACCGTCAAACATGGAAAAAATAATGATGAAAAGTCATAATTGAAGGTGTCACTTCGGGACTGACGCAACCGCAAAAAGCTCTAAAAGACGCCGAATAACCGCAAAACTAATCCGAGAAGGACGCGTGGAATGATCATTAAATAGAAGTGACAAACGACGCCTATGTTCATAGAAGGATACAATGTTTCGAGGTAAAGCAGCGACAAAATATTCCCGCCATAAATGCATATCCACTTACCAAATATTAATCTATAAATAAATGGTAATTGGGGGGACTATCTGTATTGGTAAAAAAGAGTCTTACACGTAAGATGACTCTTTACAACTCAGCCACGTGGACCAAGGAAAACATGACAGCTCGATATGACTCTGTAAAGAGGTACGGAACAAAGAGGCACGATTCAGTAAGCCTTTGAGTTCATCAGCGAGCTCATCAGCCACGGGAAACCCAACTTAATTAAGATGGGAAAGAGACACGGTCAGAGTGAATCTGGACAAAGATACGGGCAGATTCGAGGATCCTCATTTAATGACCTATACGTTATGTAACCTACATGCAACAGTTACGGTTACCCTTTGTAACGCCTTTTTAATGTAATAATTAGTCATTAATGGGCGATAATTGCAAGAATCAAATGTTATATTAGGAAACCTCCTATATAAAGGAAGGGGAGATAATTTGTAAGGGGCATCTAAGAACTTCTAATATCACACACTTTACTTTGCCGCGTATCATTATTGCTTTCTATTTTATTTTCCTTTATTCAATATCGTTTCCTTGATTATCAGTAACCCGTGTTTATCCTAAATATATCTTTGGTCAAAGGATCTAATTCTTTGGTTAAACAGAAAGTGAAGACTCGCGGTAAGTGAAACTTTTGTTTTCGCTTCTTTTCCTTACTAGAGCTTCTTTTTCTTCGTTTGTTTAACATTTTTTCTTTTGACAGGGTTTTCTGCTCGGGGGGTGTCTGCTGCATCCATTCTGAAGATGTCTTTGGCTCATGCCCAGGAGATTATTACTGGTTCCTCTTCTTCAAAGAGTAAAGTTGGTGGGTCTAGGACCTTAGAAGAAGAAGAAGAAGAAGAAGAAGAAGAGCATGGCACTTTGGTGCACATGTCACGTAGAAGAAGGGTGGTATCAGACGATGAGTCTACACCCGTGGCAGTGTCTTCCGTGCCTGATGTCAGACCTTCTACCTCCGGGGATTATTCTTCTTCTCTTGCACATGATTCTGTGGATCATCTATTCCGCGAAGGTTTTGGCCCTGCTGCTAATGAGGCGCCTCTGGCTGTTTTTGCTCCCTCCTTTAGAGAAATCTCTTCGTCCGTTCCGGCTATTTCCTCTTCTCCTTTGGCCATTTCTTCTCCCGCTACTGCCTTGACCGTGGCTTTCTCAACTCCTCAAGTTTCCGTGCCTGAGACTTCTTCAGCTCCACAAATTTCATTCCCGTGGCTCCTTCATCTCAGCCTGCTTCCGTGCCTTCTGTTAGAGAAGTAGGGTCTTCCAGCAGGGAGATGCGGCAAGTGCTAATTGAGGTTCCAGCTGATGGGAGCCTTTTTAAGAAATCCGGCCAACCCGAAGTGTGGCTGAAGCCTTTGATTGGCCCAACAGAGAGGACCAAGCTAGATAGTCACAGTTCTCTTACCTGGGCTAATGAGGTTGTGCATTCCTTCTTGAAGGTAACGTTCATTCTTTTGTATCTCATTCTTATACATGTAATTACCGTATCTAATTGATTTTCTTTTTGTAGATCAATCTCATAGGCACAGAACTCATGAAGAGGATTTCTAACATGGAGCAAGAGCTAAAGAAGTGGCATGCTGGAGCAGGGAATTGGAAGGGGCGAGCTTGTGCAGTCACTCACCCGGACTCAAGAGGATCTTGGCATTGCTTAAGATAAAATCCAATCTCTGGAGGAGTCAATTGTACCTTTGAGGGATGCCCATGAAACTGTTGAAGCTGAGAAGGATGGGCTAAGAGCTGAGCTTCAGATATGGGAGAGAGATTATGAAACTCTCGAAGAGGCGGCAACTGTCGATGTTAGTTGGGCGTACATGAATTCTCGCCTCGATACATTGACGGAAATGAGTCGGGGAGATTTCGATCTTAACGCTGAAATTGCTAAAACCAAGGAAGCCATGGAAAAGGCTCAACAAGGTTTGAATCTTTCCCCACCTGAAGGTGAGACTCGTGTTGTCCGAGCCTCTTCGTCCCAAGCTGCTCTTACTCCCTCTGCTGATGAAGAAGTCAATCCCCCTTCTCAAGAAGATTAAGATGTTGGTTTACCCTCTTTTTTTTATTTGATTGGTGGTTACCCCCAGCTCCATCGGGGGTAAATTTGGATCTTTTAAAGTCCCCAACTGACAACTTAGGGGCACCCTAATGTACAGAAACTATATGCGGCTAAGTATTAATTAATACTTAGTTCTTACTTAGCCGTTTTTTTAATATATGCAAGTATGACTTTTTTGCTTCGAGTTTTGGTTTCACTCTTAAGTCTTTTTTATGTTTAATTTTCGAGGTTTTTGTTTTACCTCTGAGTTTTTGCATAAAGATGCTAAAATTATTCGTACCTTTTCATAGTAGGAACGGTGTTGTATATAAAATGCAAGCCTTTTTGTTGTAAGCATTATTTATGAAAGAGGGCCCTTTTTGATCGACACTTAATGAAGAAGACGATTCAACTTCATAATGGTGTAATAATGCAATAGAGTGATAGGAATTTTTCACATGTTTAAGAATGTTTCTGAGGAAATTTTTTGTTTGAACTCCCACAACATTTTACATGTGTTTGATTATCGTCTAAAACTCATATTGCAACTGTTTTCTTTTAACAGATTTGATACACTTGTATTTCGTAACTGTTTTTCGTATGTAATAGTTTTTTTGAGTTAATACAAGAGACTAACTGTTTTTCGTTCGTAACATTTTTTATTTAGGTTAGGATCTTCACCCGTAACTGCTTTTGTTATAATTTTTTTTATAAGTACGAGAGAAATGCTCTTACATCCGTAACTGTTTTATTTAATAACAGTTTTCTGAACAAGTACAAGAATTTTGATCTTTCATCCGTGACTATTTTATTTGATAACAGTTTTCTATATGAGTACAAAGATTTCGTAACTGTTTTTAGTTACAACTGTTTTTGAATGAGTACAATGATGATGATCTTTTATCCTTAACTATTTTTTTTGTTACAACAGTTTTTTGAGTAAGTACAAAGATGTGCATTTATTTCTCGTAGCTAACATTTTGCCTTTTAACCTGAACATGTTCGAAGGTTTTTTGGATTAGGCTTTGTGTTTGAGTCTTTGGCTCTTTCGATTTTGCTCGTATCACTTGACTTGTTGGGCAGATGGATCTTCAGGCTCTAGCTTTGACTTTTTGATAGTCTTCTTTGCTTCGTCTTAGCCTTCCATACTGTATAGTCCCCCAAGTGTTTGAGCTTTGAAGAATGAAATCTCGAGCACTTGACTATTCCTTTCTTGTGGTCCTTTTCCTGAAAAGGAAAAACATACGGGACTCGAACGTATATAGTTTTTAGATGATGACTGCTTAACCCTTTAAAACGTCCATCAGAAAGTGTAACCCTAGACCGGGAATTCAGTTACTTCCTCGCGTTTTTGCAGGTCTAATATCATCATCTGGTGATGGGTTAGCTTTATGCCTATCATCTAAAAAGGTTAGTAAAATTTTAAACGTTCAAGATAAAATCGAACGTGTGATACCTGACGGGGGGGGTCTTCAATTTCCTTAGAAGTAGTACTTCTTCAAATGGATGGCATTCCAGCTTGTTGGTAGGATTCTGCCTTCCATAGCTTCCAGCTCGTAGGCGCCCTTCCCAGCTATGCCTCGGACTCTATAGGGTCCTTCCCAGTTTGGACTTAGCTTTCCTGCACCTGCTTCTTTTGTTGATTGAAAGACTTTTTTAAGAACGAATTCCCCAATCTTGATGTATCTGAGGCGAGCTTTACGGTTGTAATAACATTCTATGATTTGTTTTTAAGCTGCCATTCGTATCAATGCGGCTTCTCTTCTTTGTTCGAGTAAGTCCAAATTAATGCTCAGTTCATCAATGTTTTCATCCTCTTTGGATGATGTATACCTTATCCTTGGTTCGCCAATCTCTACGGGTATTAAGGCTTCTGAGCCATAAACAAGTGCGAACAGAGTTTCTCCCGTGGCTGTTTTTGAAGTCGTTATGTATGCCCATAGTACCGCTGGTAACTCATTAGGCCAATTCCCTTTGGCTTTTTCTAGCCGCTTCTTTAGATTGTTGTGATGACTTTATTCGTTGATTCAGCTTGACCATTAGCCACGGGGTGATATGGCGTTGAGTAATCCGTTTGATTTTCCAGCTTTTTGTGATTTGCGAGCCTATGAATTGTGGGCCATTATCACACACAATCTTCTTCGGTATTCCAAAGCGGCATATTATGTTTCGCCATAGGAAGTTTGACTTCTTTTTCTCGCACTTGTTTGAAAGCTTCTGCCTCTACCCATTTTGTAAAATAGTCGGTTAGCACGAGTAAAAACCGTACCTGTTCTTTAGCTGCGGGAAGAGGTCCTACTATGTCCATTCCCCACTTCATGAAGGGCCATGGGGATATTATTGGGTACAATAATTCCGCTGGTCGGTGCATGTTATTGGCAAACCTTTGGCATCTGTCGCATTTGGATATGAAGTTCTCAGCTTCTTCTTCCATCTTGGGCCAATAGTACCCAGCTTTGATTAGGGTTTTTACCAAGGATCTCGCCCCTGCGTGATTTCCACAGTGTCCTTCGTGAACTTCTTTCATCACGAACTCCATTTGGTTAGGTCCGAGGCATTTCGCTAGGGGACCTCCGAACATCTTGCGGCATAATGAGTTGCGAATGAGGCAATACCGTGCAGCTTTGCGGCGAAGTGCTTGAGCTGCTTTTTTGTCTTCAGGTACGGTGCCATTCTGCAAAAAAATTAAAATTTTGTTTCTCCAATCCCAAGTTAAGTTGTTAAAAGTTACCTCATTTTTGTCAGGGTCGATCGCTGAATGAAATAGATGTACGACAATTGCATTGTCTTCCTTTGTTATTTTCGTGACTGCTGCGAGGTTAGCTTATGCATCTGCTTCTGCATTTTCTTCTCTAGGTATTTGTATTACCTTCCACGTTTTGAATTGTCTCACGAGTTCTCGTGCCTTTTCTAGATATTGTTGCATTCGAGTCTCTCGAGTGATATAAGTCCCCTGCATTTGATTTATCACCAGATGGGAGTCACTTTTATTGTGATTTGCTCGATTGAGAGTTCCCTTGCCAGTGCTAGAACTGCAATAACAACTTCATACTCTGCTTCATTGTTAGTTATAGGTTAACATTTGATAGCTTGTCGTGTCTTTTCACCCGTGGGTGATATTAAGATTATGCCTAAACCGACACCTTTTACATTGGAAGAACCATCCGTAAATAGGGTCCACAGACCTGAGTTAGCGTCGTTAAAGAGTTGTAACTCTTTTTCCACTTCAGGGACGATGCTATATTTAAAATCAACGACAAAATCAGCTAAAATTTGAGACTTTATTGCAGTCCTAGGCTGATATATTATGTCATGCTCACTTAACTCTATGGCCCACTTAGCCAATCTTTCTGATAGTTCTTGTTTATGCAGTATATTTCTTAATGGATAGAAGTCACAACGGTGATTGGATGACATTGAAAATATAGTCGTAATTTTCTAGATGCCATTATTAAAGCTAAGGCTAACTTTTCTAGATGCGGGTATCTGGTTTCAGCATCTAGTAATGTTTTGCTTACATAATAAATAGGAGATTGTTTACCTTTATCTTCCCTTACCAATACCGCACTTACAACAATTTCTGCGACAACAAGGTAGATGTACAACATCTCCCCTTCCTTTGGCTTTGATAGCAACGGGGGTTTTGATAGATAATCTTTCAGATCTTTGAGGGCCTGCTGACATTCTTCAGTCCATTCGAACTGATTTTTCTTTTTGAGAACTGAAAAGAATTTAATACTTTTTTCGGAAGACCTGGAAATAAATCTTCCCAATGCTGCAATTCTTCCCGTTAGTCTTTGAACTTCATTTTTGTTTGTTAGTATATCAGGTATTTCTTCTATAGCTTTAATCTGAGCAGGATTTACCTCTATTCCTCTGTTTGATACAAGGAAACCCAAAAATTTACCTGATTCAACGCCAAAAGCACATTTTTCGGGATTCAGCTTCATATTATACCTGCGTAAAATTTCAAAGGTAATAGAGAGGTGCTGGAAATGTTCTTTCGCCCGTGTTGATTTTACCAACATGTCATCTATGTACACTTCCATCATCTTCCCTAGATGTTCCTGGAACATCTTGGTCACTAGCCTTTGGTACGTGGCTCCAGCATTTTTTAAGCCAAAAGACATGACTTTATAACAATAAGTCCCCATGTTTGTAATGAAGGAGGTTTTTTCCTCGTCTGAGGGATCCATTTTGATATGATTATAACCAGAATACGCATCTAGAAAGCTTAACAATTCATGACCTGTGGTGGCATCAATCGTTT
The DNA here is from genome assembly GCA_005239495.1 of Nicotiana undulata. Lineage (NCBI taxonomy): Eukaryota > Viridiplantae > Streptophyta > Magnoliopsida > Solanales > Solanaceae > Nicotiana > Nicotiana undulata. The sequence goes on from ML265579.1 coordinate 116,570, forward strand.
GATCTATCTGCGGTAGTGGGAATGAATATTTGGGGCATGCTTTATTTAAGTCAGTATAATCTACGCATACTCTCCATTTACCAATCGTTTTAGGTACTACCACAGTGTTAGCTAGCCAGTTAGGGTATGTTACCTCACGTATCGAACCAATTTTCAAGAGTTTCTGTACCTCTTCGTCAATCACTTGGTTATTGAAGGGTTCTTGCTTTCTTTTCTTCTGCTTAACAGGTACGAAGGATGGATCTTCATTTAGTTTATGAGTCATCACTTCTGGTGGGGTACCTGACATATCTGAATGGGACCACGCAAAACAATCTGCGTTAGCCTTTAAATAATCAATTAACTTACCTCTTCGATTGGGGCTCAGCCTCGTGCCTATGTGCACTTTTTGCTCGGGCCTTTGTTCAAATAGTAACAGCTTCGAGCTCTTCTGTGGTTGTTTTGATGTGATCCTCCTCCTCCGGATCTTGAATGACGTCCGATCTGGAATCTACGTCCGTATTATTTGATGCATCCTCTGTATTGACTTGGTTTAGCTTCTCGTGACTATTTCCTTCCGTTCCTGTTTGAACAGTAGTTTCTTCCTCACCTGTTTGGAAAATAGTTGTTTCCATACCTGTTTGGTTGCCAACTTCTGTGTGGGACATTTCTTTACCCTTTGATTCATCTGTTTCCACTTTTTTGTTGTAGTGCACCACAAAATTTATATTTCTCGAGATTTGCTGATCACCTCTAATCTGTTGAATCCCTCATTCGGAAGGGAATTTTATTACCTGATGCAATGTAGATATTCATGGTCTTCCCATAATCACGTTATAAGCCATGTCAGTATCAATGACTTGGAATTTGGTGTTTTTAATTACTCCTTCGACATAAGTGCTAAGTTCGATTTCTCCTTTGGTTATCACTGTGGAGTTATCAAACCCTGATATGGCTCATGCCTTTGGGATCACCTGGCTTCCCAAGAGCATTTCTTCCACGACTCTCAGCAAAATGATATTGACTGAACTACTTGGATCAATCAACACCCTTTTAACATTAGTGTCATGAATGAGTAAGGATATTACCAAAGCATCGTTGTGAGGGAGCATTAGTCTGCCGAAATCTGCATCATCAAAGGTTATATTATCTGCGTCTGGATTTTTTCAAACCCGATTCCCGTGTGTAATTGTGAATTTCGTGGCTGTTTTGCAAACCACTCTGTTTACTTCTTCACCTCTGTGTATCAGATTGACTGTTCTTTTGGAGATGGGGGCTTCGGGGGCTCCTGCCTATTCTTCATATATGCCTCCTTACCTTTATCACTAAACAATTCTGTTAAGTAGCCCTGTTTCAATAATTGCTCTATTTCACCTTGTAAAAATCTGCAATCTGCAGTCCTATATCCATGATCATTATGGAATTCACACCAGAAATCTGGATTCCTTTTATTTGGGTTTGATCGCATTTCTTTGGGCCAACGAACCTTATCACCCATATTTCTTAATATTGAAACTAGTTCAGGGGTACTTACATTGAAGGTGGAATCCCCAATTCGGGCATTACCTCTGTGTCGTTCATCTCGATCCTTTCTGGATCTAGATGAGGATCAACTTGCATCCCTGTTCGATGGTCTATATTCTGACCTAGGGTTTTCGAACCTGGGACGATTTTCATGTCCCGAGGGTCCCATGTAAGGATCATACCCGTTTTTACCTGATTTCCTATCTGTTTCAGAATGTTTGGATCTGGTATGATCTTCATCTCTCGAACGAGCAATAATATCTTCCTCTATTCTGAGTTTGGTATTGTACCTGTTATAAACATCATTCCATGATGTAGCTGAGAATTCTCTCAAGCTTTCCTTGAGTCTTCTCGTGGCTTCTAAACTTTTGTCGTTTAGATTGCTCGCAAATGCCATGGCTTCCCAATTATTAGGCACCCTTGGTAGTTGCATTCTTTCGCGCCGGAACCTGTCTACAAATTCATAGAGTAGTTCTGTGTCTCCTTGCTTTATCTTAAATATGTCCTCCATTCGTTTCTCGACTTTTTGCGCACTAGAGTGTACTTTTATGAAAGAATCTGCAAGCTCAGCAAAAGAATCAATAGAATATTTAGGGAGAAGAGAATACCAGGTTAGGGCTCCCTTGGTAAGTGTTTCTCCGAACTTTTTGACAAGGACCGATTCAATCTCTCGTTTTGTTAAGTCGTTGACTTTTACTCCGGTGGTAAAAGCAGTCACGTGGTCGCGTGGGTCAGTTGTTCCGTCCTATTTAGGAACGTCAGGCATTTTGAACTTCTTGGGTATAGGCAAGGGTGCTGCACTTGGTTTCCAAGGTTGTTGAGAATATCAATCAACATCAATGCCTTTGATAACATGTGGTACTCCAGGAATTTGCTCGATTTGATCGTTTTGTTCTTTCACCTGTTTCTGCAAGGTTAGTAGTAAATTTTGTAATTCAGAGTTATTAGTCACACCTCGTCTCGTTTCGAGAGATTCTTTAGGAGTGTCATCCCTTGCTGAGTTTGCCAACACAAACTGAGGGTTTTCCACGATGATAGTGTTATTAGGAGGTGGTGTCAGTGATGCAGGTGATGCCGCTGGTAATCCCCTTGCAAATTCTTGCAAAGCTTGTCTCACATACTCTGCAATTATTTGCCTTACCTGATCTTGTTCTACCGTATGATCATTATTATTATCGTTGTTATTGGATCTATCTGGGGATTGTTCCTTTGAACCACGTGGGGTTCCTACAGGTGATGGAAGTGGGTTCAATTCCTTTGCTGGTTGTTGTCGTTGGAGTTTGACATAGTTCAGAGGATATCACTTGAAAAGCAAACAAAGATTATCAGATTCCCGACAACGGAACCAATTTGTTTAACCAAAGAATTAGATCCTTTGACTAAAGCTATTTTTGGGATAAACTCGGGTTTCTGATAATCAAGGAAACAATGATAAGTAAAAATGGAATAAGTAAATTGACAATGATATGATGCGCAGAAAAGTAAAATGTATTGTATTTGTGGTTCAGCTGCCCTTTACAAGTTATATTCTCTTCCCTTATATAGGAAATTTCTTAATATAACGTCTACCTCTTACAATGATCGCTCATTAATGATTAATTATTACATTAATGGGACGTTACAAAGAGTAACCGTAACTGTTGCATGAAGGTTGTGTACCGTGTGAGTCATTAATTGAGGATATCTGAATCTGCCCGTAGCTCTGTCCGGATTCATTCTGACCGTGTCACTTCCTTATCTCAATCAGGTTGAGTTTCCCATAGCTGATTACCCCGTAGGTTTATTGATCCGTGCCTCTTTGTTCCGTACCTCTGTATAGAATCATATCCAGCTATCATGTTTTCCTTGATCCACGTAGCCGGCTGAGTCATCAAGGATCATCATACGTGTGAAACTCTTTTTTACCAATACAGGTGGGCAGGTTTGTGTCGATAGCCACATGTGAATTAGCATCAATCGGGTCCGCAGCCGGAATTCCAATGGGACCAACAAGCGCTATCTCGTCCCGGACGCTACGTTGTTATTTTTACCGTTGTGACCGGACTCATTGTCAACATGTAGGGGTGTTGATTGAGAGTTTGACATTTATTGTTTTAACCTGAAATTAGAGACACTTCAAAGAACAAGTGTAAAGTAGTGTATGTTATGGACATTTGTATCAAATAACACTATTATCATTAGCACCAAACTGTTTACCCTCAATATCAGATATTAATTGAATTTGTAAGTGGTTTTAAGGATACGTAGATTGACTTGACACAAAATAATAAATTAAGTTGCAATTGAAATAAACAATGATAGAGTAAATGCAAACCACACGAATTGAACAGTCTCAACCTTGGAAGGTTAATCACCCTCGAGCCGAATACACTTCGGTCGGCGTCAAGATACAGAAGAACAAGAGCTTAAAGAGAAAAAATGTGATGACCCACGGGGTCATTTTATGAAGTTAGACTCTGTTCTAGGCTTAATAGACCTAAAAGGTTAATTTTAAATACCTCAATTTGCGTGGCAGTCCTGGCGTGAAACCGGAAAGCTTTTATGTGAAAATATAAGAAATAATAATTTTTAGAATTAAAAATTTGGTTTTAGTTGACTTGAGTTAATATTTTGAGTAAACGGACTCGGATCTGTGTTTCGACAATCCCGGGAGGTCCGCAATAAAATATGAGACTTGGGCGTATCCCCGGAATTGAATTCCGAGGTCCCAAGCCTTGGAAATCAATTTTTGAAATAAATTGGTTTGCTGAATTATTAATGAATAAAGAAATAAATTAACGTTTGATACCGTTGGTATCGGGCCCGTATTTTGGTTCCAGAGCTCGATACAGTTTTGTTATGATATTTAAGCCTTTTCTGCGAAATTTGGCGAGAATCGGAATTTATTTGACGTGATTCGGATGTCCGGTTGATAAATAGTGAACTTTAAGTGTTCTTAAGAAAAATAATGAGTTTTGAGGTTTAATTCATAGTTTTACATGTTATTTTCATGATTTGATCGCACGAGCAAGTCCGTATGATGCTTTTAGGCTTGCGTGCATGTTTGGTTTAGAGCCCCAAGGGCTCGGGTGCGTTTCAAATAGGTTTGGATTGTGTTGCGCTCGTTCTTTCTTATGCTTCAACGTCGTTTCTTCAAGCATAAATGATATCATATTGAACAAATGAGCTCCGATTTCTGTTTTGAATGAAGTATTAGATCCTTATCGTAATTACAGACCCGTAACAAAAAGAATCATCGAATTTGGGCATCGTATGAGAATTTTATGGGCATTTTACTAAGGTTGCCAAATTTTTCTGGTTAATTACGAAATTGCTACTGACGGCGTATTAAAAATCTGCATTATTTGCAAATATTAAAACCTACATATCTCCTTCATTATAAAGTCAAATTGAGTGATTCAAAAGCCTAACTTGATTATAATTTCACAAGGAATCCATTGGAGACATAAAAATTGAGTTTCAGGATCGTTTGGCATGAGAAACGAGGCAGAATATCTGGGAGAAAAATATATTTAAAACAGACAGACTTCTTCTTCTTCTTCAAATTTTTGATCCCACAGCCCTAGGAACGAATTTCTTCACCAAATTTCATCCCCAAGTCATAGTTAATCAATTCTAAACTTTGCTATTTCAATTACTCATTGTTTTTTCATCACTTTTAAATCAAAAACTAAGAATTTTCATGGTAAAAATTGAGGGTTTGGGTAGAATTAGGGAATTTTGTAAAAATCGAATCTTTACCTCGAATTGAGTTTGAATTTTGAAACTGATTGTATATTTGGGTTCGTGGGTGAATAGTAAACGTAATTTGGTCCGAACCCCGAGTTTAGACCAAGCGGGCTCGGGGTCAAGTTTTAACTTTTTTTGAGAAAACTTAGAAAAAATTGTAATTTTCAATAAAGTTAGTTCCTTTAGCCTTAATTAATGATATTGAGTTAATTATGATTAGATTCGAGCAAGTTAGAGCAAGATTCTAAAGGAAAAGCTGTAATTGAGTAGTGAGTGGCCTGCGAAATTGAGGTAAGTGTTTGGTCTAACTTTGACTTGAGGGAATAGAAATCCCCACTTGTTTGCTATGTGTAATGCATGGGCGTGGTGTATAGATGAGGTGACGAGTATCTATGCACCACCCAATTTTCCTGATAAACATGATCCCTTTCCCGTGCCCAACTTAATTGATGCTTGCCTTAATTGTTATTTGTTCATTATTGTTTCTATGACTAGTTGGCTTTGTTATTTTGTTGTTAAATATTACTGTGGTTATTTTGGAAAGAGTATTGGTTGTTTATTTGGTTCCCTTGTGGTACAGAATGGTTGAGTAGTTTGGCATTGTTTTTACGATATATATATATATATATATATATTTACGTTCCTGTTGGTTTCATTTTTGATAATATTGAGGAAGTTATGAGAATTGCAGTTTATCTGTTTTATGATTGTTGAGGTTTACGTGGTTGTTTGGTTTCAATTGATTGTTGCCAATTGTTGTGGCAAGTGTATTAAAAGTGTTGGTTGTTCTCTTGATTTTATCATGGTACATAAATACTGAGTTGGGTTGACAGTGTTACGATGTTTACATATATTCTGGTTGGTTTTATTGTGAAATGATATTGGTTAAAGCTTACGAGCTATACTGTTTTCTGTTTGAAATTGTGAAAATAAAAGTATTTTGAAAGGCTTGGCCTGAATTGTAAAATTTATGAATAAATTGATATGATATGTCTGGTGGGAGCGGGTTGCACGCCGCAACAAGGAGTAATAAGGGTGGACAAGTGGGATCGAGTTGCACGCCGCAACAAGGAGCGATAAGGGAGGACATTTATATTTTTTTTTGCTGATTTTCAAATAAAACAAAGATTTGAAAATTTACTATTTTATATTACTATTTTTCATATTTTGGCACTACTTTTATTTAAAGTTAAAGTTTGGAAATTTGGAAACTTATTTGAGAAGTGGTTATGGCTGAGGCCTGAAAAAGGCGGTTGAGTTATTTCATTGTTGTTGCAGTACTTAATTATTTGTTTAGATTTCCTTCTTGCTTTATAATTATTGTCTCAGTTATATTATCTTGTTCGTGTAGAATTGTTTTATTGCGTTATTGTATATATTATTGTCACAGGTTATATGTTGTTAATGCCTCGCCGTAGCCTTGTCACTAATTCGTCGAGGTTAGGCTCGGCACTTACTTAGTACATGTGGTCGGTTGTACTGATACTATACTCTGCACTCTTTTGTGCAGATCCAGGTATCGACCAGAAATAGAGATATTTATAGCGTCTATTCATTTATTCGGAGACACGAGGTATATCCGCCGGCGTTCGCAGATCCCGAGAGTCTTCTCCTATTTTTATAAAACTGTTTTATTATATTCAGAACAGTTACACTATTTCTTTCAGCCCATTATTTATAGTATTCTTTAGTAGTTCGTGAATTGTGACACCAGACCCCGGGGTAGTTCTAGAGTTACTTATATAATTAGTTCGAGGCTCAGTTTATTTAAGTGTTTATTACTTTATATTTGGAATTATTCATTGAAAGTCAGAAGCTTAAGTTTATTTTATAATTATTTATTATGTTTAAATGGATAATCAAAGGTAAATAGCTAATCGGACTCTAACATTGACTTGTCTAGCAAGTGTGGTGTTAGGCGCCATCACGATCCCTAAGGTTGGGAATTTGGGTCGTGAAAAAAAATGATAATGTATTGCTTTGAAATGTGTGATACGATATCCTTAATGAATTATAAGACCCCACTTTATATAGTAGAGGAGTCCTACTTTAGGTATAGTTCTATAAAAGGTAAAAATCCCTACTTTAGCCTAATGCACACAGCATTTTGTTTTCGTGTAGGATTCGGGAAAGGGCCCTAGACAATCTACCTTAATACAAATATCAGCGGCTGGTTTCATGGCTCAAACTTCTGACCTATAAGTGTAAATAAAAATTAAGATAAAATAAGCCTTAATCATTCTCAATTGTTTCATCCATTACACATCAAATTCTTAAGGCGAAATACATAAACGGCCCCTTTAAGTTGTCCTCAACGACCAACTGAACACCTCAAAAATGCTAATGACCAAATAAACACTTTCTGCTCGGTAGAAAAATATCTTTTAAACCCCTTATGTTGACATGGCAAAATTTGTGAGTTACACTCAGATTGGAGCGCGTGAAACTCTTTAGAATTAACTTTACCTTCTTTTTTTCCTCGACTTAATGTGGACCCCACCTCTTTCTTCTCCAATTTTTTCTATGAAAACTTTACTAAAATTCTTTTTAGTTCGGCAGAGTGTTAGTATTTGATTACTAAAACAACTATTATGATAATAATTGGGAATCATTGCAAAGACGACCATGATCAAAACTCTACAATTTATGAAGAGAATTTACAATTTGTGGTTGAACAGAATTTATGGTTGAACAGATTTATGGTTCTACAAACATATAGAGCAGTAAAAAGGCATAAGCAAGGGGGTCGACTCCGTAGATCCGACCATACTCGCGAAAAACAGTCCACAAACATGACGCAAAAACATATCTTCAGCCATATCTGGATATAACTAAAGTCTCTATCTAAAGTCGACCGATTATAATAGGGTCACTGACTTTGTAGATCTCACCGGCGTTTGAAGGCCTACCGCTAAGGTTTCTGGCTCGATAGAACAATGACGGGGATAGGGGAAGGGTAAAGGGTGGTTGTGGTTGAAGGGGAGGTCGTCGCCTAGCCGGTCATCACCTCGGGAGGTGGCGATTGGTGGCGATGCGGTGGCAGAAATGGAGGGAGAGAGGAGCCGGCATGGTAAAAAAGGTTTCTTTAATGTATATTTTTTTGTTTATTACATGTGTCAACTTTTTATGGCAAAATTACATGTGTCGTTTCTTGATTGGTCCATTTGACATGTCATTGGCAAGTGCCACTCACGCATATGGTCTGTTTACTTGACCTACTTAATAATCATTTGAAGTGTTAAAATAAAAAATGGCTCGGTTGAGGTGTTCAGTTTGAGGACAACTTAAAGGGGCGCTTTATGTATTTCGTCAATTCTTAATATATTATTTAATTTATTTTCAAGATATAGTTTAACCAAAAGTTAGAGTTAAATTAAGGGTGTCCATATATCGGGCTAAAAAACTTTAAATACTTTGATTTTAGCTTCAAAATTAGAGTGTGCATTTATACCAATAAATACTCTCTTACTCCTCTCGTGCACTTTAATTGATTTCTTGGTCATTTTTTTGTGGTCCATAATATTTGATTTTTTTGAATATCAAGAAGGAATTATTCTCTTTTTTTCAAAGATGCCCTTGGAATAAAGAACAACAAAATACATAAGTAGCTACCTGAACTATACCCCAAATCCCTGTTACACACTTGCTGAGGATCATTATCATCTTACACATGCAACCTTTCAAAATTGTATCTAGGACACACTACTTTTTCTTGATCGGTTTTTATTTAGAGATTGCATCCACGTGTCAATCAAAATGTGACATGTGTCGTAACTCATCTGTAAATAAATACTACTTAAAATAAACCTTAATTGATTGAATTAAAAAAAAGAAAAAATATTATCTCATATTCCCCAAGCACCCCGCCCCCTCTTCCATCAGCGTCCTCCTCAGCTATGGAGCACAGAGGAGGAGAGCAACATCGTTTACCATCTATCGAGAATAATACATGAAGGTTATAAGAGAAGAGCAAAATCAAGGGCAACAAACGAAGCCAAGAATGCCATCTTCATTATCAGTGCAATAACATTTTCAGATCCGAGAATGAAAGAGATGGAAATTGAAATTGCAACTTCTCCTTTCTCTATTTCCCTACTCCATTTTCAGATCTCATACACGACCTAACAAAGCAAATCAAAGTTAATATTTGGTCTCCATGAATTAAAGAACTCCATTGTGAAAAAAATTTCAATCTTCTCTTGTAATTTTATTCATTCTCATGAAATACGAAAAACTATTCCTTTTTATTTATGTAAAAATTGAATGTTTGGGTGAATTTTAATGTTAGAAAAAGAAGTAAGACAAGTTTGGAAGGGTATGAGACGAAACAGAGGGTTTAATTTCTGTTATTCTTTATTATGGGTTTTGATGGATATTTCTAAGCTACAGGGCAGAGACGAAACAGAGGGTTTAATTTCTGTTATTCTTTATTATGGGTTTTGATGGATATTTCTAAGCTACAGGGGAGAGACGAAACA